>JACSYO010002023.1:0-32033 GCA_016806645.1 Ophiodon elongatus
AGTGGATTTTGTTGAAAAATACACAGTTTACTTAATTTTCCTCAAAACATTGTCCCAGAACAGCAGACTTTCAAGTTTCAAGTTAATTTCATTAATACATGATGTTTTCATTTCTATTCTGCCTTAAAGCAGCATTTCCACGTTGTATGCTCTTAAAAGACGTTTCGGCTGGCAAGAGGCCAAAAGTGGATTTTGTTGAAAAATACACAGTTTACTTGATTTTCCTCAAAACATTGTCCCAGAACAGCAGACTTTCAAGTTTCATGTTAATTTCATGAATACATGATGTTCCCATCAGTTTTCTGCCTTAAAGCTGCATTTCCACGTTTTATGCTCTTAAAAGACGTTTCAGCTGACAAGAGGCCAAAAGTGGATTTTGTTGAAAAATACACAGTTTACTTGATTTTCCTCAAAACCTTTTCCCAGAACAGCAGACTTTCAAGTGTCATGTTAATTTCATGAATACATGATGTTCTCATCACTTTTCTGCCTTAAAGCTGCATTTCCACGTTGTATGCTCTTAAAAGACGTTTCGGCTGACAAGAGGCCAAAAGTGGATTTTGTTGAAAAATATACAGTTTACTTGATTTTCCTCAAAAAATTGTCCCAGAACAGCAGACTCTCATGTTTCATGTTAACTTCATGAATACATGATGTTCTCATCATTTTTCTGCCTTAAAGCTGCATTTTCAGTATTCATGGTCTGAAAAGACGTTTCGGCTGGGAAGAGGCCAAAAGTGGATTTTGTTGAAAAATACACAGTTTACTTAATTTTCCTCAAAACATTGTCCCAGAACAGCAGACTCTCAAGTTTCATGTTAATTTCATGAATACATGATGTTTTCATTACTATTCTGCCTTAAAGCAGCATTTCCACGTTGTATGCTGTTAAAAGACGTTTCGGCTGGCAAGAGGCCAAAAGTGGATTTTGTTGAAAAATACACAGTTTACTTGATTTTCCTCAAAACATTGTCCCAGAACAGCAGACTTTCAAGTTTCATGTTAATTTCATGAATACATGATGTTCTCATCACTTTTCTGCCTTAAAGCTGCATTTCCACGTTGTATGCTCTTAAAAGACGTTTCGGCTGGGAAGAGGCCAAAAGTGGATTTTGTTGAAAAATACACAGTTTACTTGATTTTCCTCAAAACATTGTCCCAGAACAGCAGACTCTCAAGTTTCATGTTAATTTCATGAATACATGACGTTTTCATTACTAT
Source organism: Ophiodon elongatus (assembly GCA_016806645.1). Classification (NCBI taxonomy): domain Eukaryota; kingdom Metazoa; phylum Chordata; class Actinopteri; order Perciformes; family Hexagrammidae; genus Ophiodon; species Ophiodon elongatus. The sequence goes on from JACSYO010002023.1 coordinate 1,222, forward strand.
TCTTACTTAAAGCTACATTTTCAGTATTCATGGTCTGAAAAGACGTTTCAGCTGGAAAGAGGCCAAGAGTGGATTTTGTTGAAAATTACACCGAGTTACTTGATTTTCCTCAAAACATTGTCCCAGAACAGCAGACTCTCAAGTTCCATGTTAATTTCATTAATACATGATGTTCTCATCACTTTTCTGCCTTAAAGCTGCATTTCCACGTTGTATGCTCTTAAAAGACGTTTCGGCTGGCAAGAGGCCAAAAGTGGATTTTGTTGAAAAATACACAATTTACTTGATTTTCCTCAAATAATAGTCCCAGTACAGCAGACTCTCATGTTTCATGTTAACTTCATGAATACATGATGTTCTCATCATATTTCTGCCTTAAAGCTGCATTTTCAGTATTCCTGTTCTGAAAAGACGTTTTGGCTTGGAAGAGGCCAAAAGTGGATTTTGTTGAAAAATACACAATTTACTTGATTTTCCTCAAAACCTTTTCCCAGAACAGCAGACTTTCAAGTTTCAAGTTAATTTCATTAATACATGATGTTCTCATCACTTTTCTGCCTTAAAGCTGCATTTCCACGTTGTATGCTCTTAAAAGACGTTTCGGCTGGCATGAGGCCAAAAGTGGATTTTGTTGAAAAATACACAGTTTACTTGATTTTCCTCAAAACATTGTCCCAGAACAGCAGACTCTCAAGTTTCAAGTTAATTTCATGAATACATGCCGTTTTCATTACGATTCTGACTTAAAGCTGCATTTTCAGTATTCATGGTCTGAAAAGACGTTTTGGCTGGCAAGAGGCCAAGAGTGGATTTTGTTGAAAAATACAGTTTACTTGATTTTCCTCAAAATATTGCCCCAGAACAGCAGACTCTCAAGTTTCAAGTTAATTTCATGAATACGTGACGTTTTCATTTCTTTTCTGCCTTAAAGCTGCATTTTTAGTATTCATGGTCTGAAAAGACTTTTCTGCTGGCAAGAGGCCAATAGTGGATTTTGTTGAAAAATACACAGTTTACTTGATTTTACTAAAAAATTTGTACCAGAACAGCAGACTCTCAAGTTTCATGTTATTTTCATGAATACATGATGTTCTCATCACTTTTCTGCCTTAAAGCTGCATTTCCACGTTGTATGCTCTTAAAAGACGTTTCGGCTGGCAAGGTGCCAAAAGTGGATTTTGTTGAAAAATACACAATTTATTTGATTTTCCTCAAAGAATAGTCCCAGTACAGCAGGCTCTCATGTTTCATGTTAACTTCATGAATACATGATGTTCTCATCATTTTTCTGCCTTAAAGCTGCATTTTCAGTATTCATGTTCTGAAAAGACGTTTCGGCTGGGAAGAGGCCAAAAGTGGATTTTGTTGAAAAATACACAGTTTACTTGATTTTCCTCAAAACATTGTCCCAGAATAGCAGACTTTCAAGTTTCAAGTTAATTTCATTAATACATGATGTTCTCATCACTTTTCTTCCTTAAAGCTGCATTTCCACATTGTATGCTCTTAAAAGACGTTTCGGTTGGCATGAGGCCAAAAGTGGATTTTGTTGAAAAATACACAGTTTACTTGATTTTCCTCAAAACATTGTCCCAGAACAGAAGACTCTCAAGTTTCACGTTAATTTCATGAATACATGACGTTTTCATTACTATTCTTACTTAAAGCTACATTTTCAGTATTCATGGTCTGAAAAGACGTTTCAGCTGGAAAGAGGCCAAGAGTGGATTTTGTTGAAAATTACACCGAGTTACTTGATTTTCCTCAAAACATTGTCCCAGAACAGCAGACTCTCAAGTTCCATGTTAATTTCATTAATACATGATGTTCTCATCACTTTTCTGCCTTAAAGCTGCATTTCCACGTTGTATGCTCTTAAAAGACGTTTCGGCTGGCAAGAGGCCAAAAGTGGATTTTGTTGAAAAATACACAATTTACTTGATTTTCCTCAAATAATAGTCCCAGTACAGCAGACTCTCATGTTTCATGTTAACTTCATGAATACATGATGTTCTCATCATTTTTCTGCCTTAAAGCTGCATTTTCAGTATTCATGTTCTGAAAAGACGTTTCGGCTGGCAAGAGGCCAAAAGTGGATTTTGTTGAAAAATACACAGTTTACTTGATTTTCCTCAAAACATTGTCCCAGAACAGCAGACTCTCAAGTTTCAAGTTAATTTCATGAATACATGACGTTTTCATTAATATTCTGCCTTAAAGCTGCATTTCCACGTTGTATGCTCTTAAAAGACGTTTAGGCTGACAAGAGGCCAAAAGTGGATTTTGTTGAAAAATATACAGTTTACTTGATTTTCCTCAAAAAATTGTCCCAGAACAGCAGACTCTCAAGTTTCATGTTAATTTCATGAATACATGATGTTCTCATCACTTTTCTGCCTTAAAGCTGCATTTTCAGTATTCATGGTCTGAAAAGACGTTTCGGCTGGGAAGAGGCCAAAAGTGGATTTTGTTGAAAAATACACAGTTTACTTGATTTTCCTCAAAACATTGTCCCAGAACAGCAGACTCTCAAGTTTCATGTTAATTTCATGAGTACATGACGTTTTCATTACTATTTTGCCTTAAAGCAGCATTTCCACGTTGTATGCTGTTAAAAGACGTTTCGGCTGGCAAGAGGCCAAAAGTGGATTTTGTTGAAAAATAAACCGAGTTACTTGATTTTCCTCAAAACATTGTCCCAGAACAGCAGACTTTCAAGTTTAATGTTAATTTCATTAATACATGATGTTTTCATTACTATTCTGCCTTAAAACAGCATTTCCACGTTGTATGCTGTTAAAAGACGTTTCGGCTGGCAAGAGGCCAAAAGTGGATTTTGTTGAAAAATACACAGTTTACTTGATTTTCCTCAAAACATTGTCCCAGAACAGAAGACTCTCAAGTTTCAAGTTAATTTCATGAATACATGACGTTTTCATTACTATTCTGACTTAAAGCTGCATTTTCAGTATTCATGTTCTGAAAAGACGTTTCAGCTGGCAAGAGGCCAAGAGTGGATTTTGTTGAAAAATACACAGAGTTACTTGATTTTCCTCAAAACATTTTCCCAGAACAGCAGACTTTCAAGTGTCATGTTAATTTCATGAATACATGATGTTCTCATCATTTTTCTGCCTTAAAGCTGCATTTTCAGTATTCATGGTCTGAAAAGACGTTTCGGTTGTGAAGAGGCCAAAAGTGGATTTTGTTGAAAAATACACAATTTACTTGATTTTCCTCAAAAAATAGTCCCAGTACAGCAGACTCTCATGTTTCATGTTAACTTCATGAATACATGATGTTCTCATCATTTTTCTGCCTTAAAGCTGCATTTTCAGTGTTCATGTTCTGAAAAGACGTTTCGGCTGGGAAGAGGCCAAAAGTGGATTTTGTTGAAAAATACACAATTTACTTGATTTTCCTCAAAACATAGTCCCAGAATAGCAGATTTTCAAGTTTCAAGTTAATTTCATTAATACATGATGTTCTCATCACTTTTCTGCCTTATAGCTGCATTTCCACATTGTATGCTCTTAAAAGACGTTTCGGCTGGCATGAGGCCAAAAGTGGATTTTGTTAAAATATACACAGTTTACTTAATTTTCCTCAAAACATTGTCCCAGAACAGCAGACTCTCAAGTTTCATGTTAATTTCATGAGTACATGATGTTTTCATTAATATTCTGCCTTAAAGCAACATTTCCACGTTGTATGCTGTTAAAAGACGTTTCGGCTGGCAAGAGGCCAATAGTGGATTTTGTTGAAAAATACACAGTTTTCCTAATTTTACTAAAAACATTGTCCCAGAACAGCAGACTCTCATGTTTCATGTTAACTTCATGAATAAATGATGTTCTCATCATTTTTCTGTCTTAAAGCTGCATTTTCAGTATTCATGTTCTGAAAAGACGTTTCGGCTGGGAAGAGGCCAAAAGTGGATTTTGTTGAAAAATACACAGTTTACTTGATTTTCCTCAAAACATTGTCCCAGAACAGCAGACTCTCAAGTTTCATGTTAATTTCATGAGTACATGACGTTTTCATTACTATTCTGCCTTTCAAGCAGCATTTCCACGTTGAATGCTGTTAAAAGACGTTTCGGCTGTCAAGAGGCCAAAAGTGGATTTTGTTGAAAAATAAACAGTTTACTTGGTTTTCCTCAAAATATTGTCCAAGAACAGCAGACTCTCAAGTTTCAAGTTAATTTCATGAATACATGATGTTCTCATCAGTTTTCTGCCTTAAAGCTGCATTTCCACATTGTATGCTCTTAAAAGACGTTTCGGCTGGCAAGAGGCCAAAAGTGGATTTTTTTTAAAAATACACAGTTTACTTGATTTTCCTGAAATCATTGTCCCAGAACAGCAGACTCTCAAGTTTCAAGTTAATTTCATGAATACATGCCGTTTTCATTACTATTCTGACTTAAAGCTGCATTTTCAGTATTCATGGTCTGAAAAGACGTTTCGGCTGGCAAGAGGCCAAGAGTGGATTTTGTTGAAAAATACAGTTTACTTGATTTTCCTGAAAACATTGTCCCAGAACAGCAGACTCTAAAGTTTCATGTTATTTTCATGAATACATGATTTTCTCATCACTTTTCTGCCTTAAAGCTGCATTTCCACATTGTATGCTCTTAAAAGACGTTTCGGCTGGCAAGAGGCCAAAAGTGGATTTTGTTGAAAAATACACAGTTTACTTGATTTTCCTCAAAACATTGTCCCAGAACAGCAGACTCTCAAGTTTCAAGTTAATTTCATGAATACATGCCGTTTTCATTACTATTCTGACTTAAAGCTGCATTTTCAGTATTCATGGTCTGAAAAGACGTTTCGGCTGGCAAGAGGCCAAGAGTGGATTTTGTTGAAAAATACAGTTACTTGATTTTCCTGAAAACATTGTCCCAGAACAGCAGACTCTAAAGTTTCATGTTATTTTCATGAATACATGATGTTCTCATCACTTTTCTGCCTTAAAGCTGCATTTCCAGCATTTATGCTCTTAAAAGACGTTTCGGCTGGCAAGAGGCCAAAAGTGGATTTTGTTGAAAAATACACAGTTTACTTGATTTTCCTCAAAACATTGTCCCAGAACAGAAGACTCTCAAGTTTCAAGTTAATTTCATGAATACATGACGTTTTCATTACTATTCTGACTTAAAGCTGCATTTTCAGTATTCATGGTCTGAAAAGACGTTTCAGCTGGTGAGAGGCCAAGAGTGGATTTTGTTGAAAAATACACCGAGTTACTTGATTTTCCTCAAAACATTTTCCCAGAACAGCAGATTTTCAAGTGTCATGTTAATTTCATGAATATATGATGTTCTCATCATTTTTCTGCCTTAAAGCTGCATTTTCAGGATTCATGGTCTGAAAAGACGTTTCGGTTGGCAAGAGGCCAAAAGTGGATTTTGTTGAAAAATACACAGTTTACTTGATTTTCCTCAAAACATTGTCCCAGAACAGCAGACTCTCAAGTTTCAAGTTAATTTCATGAATACATGACGTTTTCATTACTATTCTGACTTAAAGCTGCATTTTCAGTATTCATGGTCTGAAAAGACGTTTCGGCTGGCAAGAGGCCAAAAGTGGATTTTGTTGAAAAATACAGTTTACTTGATTTTCCTCAAAACATTGTCCCAGAACAGCAGACTCTCAAGTTTCATGTTAATTTCATGAATACATGATGTTCTCATCACTTTTCTGCCTTAAAGCTGCATTTCCACATTTATGCTCTTAAAAGACGTTTCGGCTGAGGCCAAAAGTGGATTTTTTAAAATACACAGTTTACTTGATTTTCCTCAAAACATTGTCCCAGAACAGCAGACTCTCAAGTTTCAAGTTAAAAAGTTTCATGTTATTTTCATGAATACATGATTTTCTCATCACTTTTCTGCCTTAAAGCTGCATTTCCACATTGTATGCTCTTAAAAGACGTTTCGGCTGGCATGAGGCCAAAAGTGGATTTTGTTGAAAAATACACAGTTTACTTGATTTTCCTCAAAACATTGTCCCAGAACAGAAGACTCTCAAGTTTCAAGTTAATTTCATGAATACATGACGTTTTCATTACTATTCTGACTTAAAGCTGCATTTTCAGTATTCATGGTCTGAAAAGACGTTTCAGCTGGTGAGAGGCCAAGAGTGGATTTTGTTGAAAAATACACCGAGTTACTTGATTTTCCTCAAAACATTTTCCCAGAACAGCAGATTTTCAAGTGTCATGTTAATTTCATGAATATATGATGTTCTCATCATTTTTCTGCCTTAAAGCTGCATTTTCAGGATTCATGGTCTGAAAAGACATTTCGGTTGGGAAGAGGCCAAAAGTGGATTTTGTTGAAAAACACACAGTTTACTTGATTTTCCTCAAAACATTGTCCCAGAACAGCAGACTTTCAAGTTTCAAGTTAATTTCATTAATACATGATGTTCTCATCACTTTTCTTCCTTAAAGCTGCATTTCCACATTGTGTGCTCTTAAAAGACGTTTCGGTTGGCATGAGGCCAAAAGTGGATTTTGTTGAAAAATACACAGTTTACTTGATTTTCCTCAAAACATTGTCCCAGAACAGAAGACTCTCAAGTTTCACGTTAATTTCATGAATACATGACGTTTTCATTACTATTCTGACTTAAAGCTACATTTTCAGTATTCATGGTCTGAAAAGACGTTTCGGCTGGCATGAGGCCAAAAGTGGATTTTGTTGAAAAATACACAGTTTACTTAATTTTCCTCAAAACAATGTCCCAGAACAGCAGACTTTCAAGTTTCAAGTTAATTTCATTAATACATGATGTTTTCATTTCTATTCTGCCTTAAAGCAGCATTTCCACGTTGTATGCTGTTAAAAGACGTTTCGGCTGGCAAGAGGCCAAAAGTGGATTTTGTTGAAAAATACACAGTTTACTTGATTTTCCTCAAAACATTTTCCCAGAACAGCAGACTTTCAAGTGTCATGTTAATTTCATGAATACATGATGTTCTCATCACTTTACTGCCTTATAGCTGCATTTCCACTTTGTATGCTCTTAAAAGACGTTTCAGCTGGCAAGAGGCCAAGAGTGGATTTTGTTGAAAATTACACCGAGTTACTTGATTTTCCTCAAAACATTGTCCCAGAACAGCAGACTCTCAAGTTCCATGTTAATTTCATTAATACATGATGTTCTCATCACTTTTCTGCCTTAAAGCTGCATTTCCACGTTGTATGCTCTTAAAAGACGTTTCGGCTGGCAAGAGGCCAAAAGTGGATTTTGTTGAAAAATACACAATTTACTTGATTTTCCTCAAAAAATAGTCCCAGTACAGCAGACTCTCACGTTTCATGTTAACTTCATGAATACATGATGTTCTCATCATATTTCTGCCTTAAAGCTGCATTTTCAGTATTCATGTTCTGAAAAGACGTTTCGGCTGGGAAGAGGCCAAAAGTGGATTTTGTTGAAAAATACACAGTTTACTTGATTTTCCTCAAAACATTGTCCCAGAATAGCAGACTTTCAAGTTTCAAGTTAATTTCATTAATACATGATGTTCTCATCACTTTTCTTCCTTAAAGCTGCATTTCCACATTGTATGCTCTTAAAAGACGTTTCGGTTGGCATGAGGCCAAAAGTGGATTTTGTTGAAAAATACACAGTTTACTTGATTTTACTAAAGAAATTGTACCAGAACAGCAGACTCTCAAGTTTCATGTTATTTTCATGAATACATGATGTTCTCATCACTTTTCTGCCTTAAAGCTGCATTTCCACGTTGTATGCTCTTAAAAGACGTTTCGGCTGGCAAGGTGCCAAAAGTGGATTTTGTTGAAAAATACACAATTTACTTGATTTTCCTCAAAAAATAGTCCCAGTACAGCAGAAAAACATTGTCCCAGAATAGCAGACTTTCAAGTTTCAAGTTAATTTCATTAATACATGATGTTCTCATCACTTTTCTTCCTTAAAGCTGCATTTCCACATTGTATGCTCTTAAAAGACGTTTCGGTTGGCATGAGGCCAAAAGTGGATTTTGTTGAAAAATACACAGTTTACTTGATTTTCCTCAAAACATTGTCCCAGAACAGAAGACTCTCAAGTTTCACGTTAATTTCATGAATACATGACGTTTATCATTACTATTCTGACTTAAAGCTACATTTTCAGTATTCATGGTCTGAAAAGACGTTTCAGCTGGCAAGAGGCCAAGAGTGGATTTTGTTGAAAATTACACCGAGTTACTTGATTTTCCTCAAAACATTGTCCCAGAACAGCAGACTCTCAAGTTTCATGTTAATTTCATTAATACATGATGTTCTCATCACTTTTCTGCCTTAAAGCTGCATTTCCACGTTGTATGCTCTTAAAAGACGTTTCGGCTGGCAAGGTGCCAAAAGTGGATTTTGTTGAAAAATACACAGTTTACTTGATTTTCCTCTATAAAGTCTCCCAGAACAGAAGACATTCAAGGTTCATGTTATATTTATGAATACATGATGTTCCCATTACTTTTCTGCCTTAAAGCTGCATTTTCAGTATTTATGGTCTGAAAAGACGTTTCGACTGGGAAGATGCCAAAAGTGGATTTTGTTGTAAAATACACAGTTTACTTGATTTTCCTCAATAAAGGTTCCCAGAACAGCAGACTTCAAGTTTGATGTTATATTCATGAATACGTGATGTTCTCATCACTTTTCTGCCTTAAAGCTGCATTTTCAGTATTTACGGTCTCAAAAGACGTTTCGGCTGGGTCGAGGCCAAAAGTGGATTTTGTTGAAAAATACACAGTTTACTTGATTTTCCTCAAAACATTGTCCCAGAACAGAAGACTCTCAAGTTTCAAGTTAATTTCATGAATACATGACATTTTCATTACTATTCTGACTTAAAGCTGCATTTTCAGTATTCATGGTCTGAAAAGACATTTCAGCTGGCAAGAGGCCAAGAGTGGATTTTGTTGAAAAATACACCGAGTTACTTGATTTTCCTCAAAACATTTTCCCAGAAAAGCAGACTTTCAAGTGTCATGTTAATTTCATGAATACATGATGTTCTCATCATTTTTCTGCGTTAAAGCTGCATTTTCAGTATTCATGGTCTGAAAAGATGTTTCGGTTGGGAAGAGGCCAAAAGTGGATTTTGTTGAAAAATACACAGTTTACTTGATTTTCCTCAAAACATTGTCCCAGAACAGCAGACTTTCAAGTTTCAAGTTAATTTCATGAATACATGATGTTCTCATCACTTTTCTGCCTTAAAGCTGCATTTCCACGTTGTATGCTCTTAAAAGACGTTTCGGCTGGCATGAGGCCAAAATTGGATTTTTTTTAAAAATAAACAGCTTTCTTGATTTTCCTTAAAACATTTTCCCAGAACAGCAGACTCTCAAGTTTCATATTAATTTCATGAATACGTGACGTTTTCATTACTATTCTGACTTAAAGCTGCATTTTCAGTATTCATGGTCTGAAAAGACGTTTCGGCTGGCAAGAGGCCAAGAGTGGATTTTGTTGAAAAATACACAGTTTACTTGATATTCCTCTATAAAGTGAACCAGAACAGCTAACTTTCAAGTTTCATGTTATATTCATGAATATATGATGGAATATTCTTGTTCATTTTATATTCATGAAAACATGATGTTTCCATTTTTTTTCTACCATTCAGCTGCATTTTCAGTTTTTATGGTCTCAAAAGGCGTTTCAGCCTGCGAACAGGCCAAAAGTGGATTTTGTTGTAAAATACACAGTTTACTTGATATTCCTCTATAACGTCTCCCAGTATAGCAGACTTTCAAGCTTCATGTTGTGTACATGAATATTTGATGTTCCCATCACCTTTCTGGCTTAAAAATGAATTTTTTGTTTTTATGGTCTCAAAACGCGTTTCAGCCTGCGAACAGGCCAAAAGTGTATTTTGTTGTAAAATACACAGTTTACTTGATATTCCTCTATAACATCTCCCAGAATAGCATACTTTCAAGGTTCATGTTATGTACATGAATATATGATGTTTCCATCACTTTTCTGCCTAAAACAAGAATCTTCAGTTTTTATGGTCTCAAAAGGCGTTTCAGCCTGCGAAGAGGCCAAAAGTGGATTTTGTTGTAAAATACACAGTTTACTTGATATTCCTCTATAACGTCTCCCAGTATAGCAAACTTTCAAGCTTCATGTTATGTACATGAATATTTGATGTTTCCATCACCTTTCTGGCTTAAAAATGAATTTTCATTTTTTATGGTCTCAAAAGGCGTTTCAGCCTGCGAAGAGGCCAAAAGTGGATTTTGTTGTAAAATACACATTTTACTTGATATTCCTCTATAACATCTCCCAGTATAGCAGACTTTCAAGCTTCATGTTATGTACATGAATATATGATGTTTCCATCACTTTTCTGCCTAAAACAAGAATCTTCATTTTTTATGGTCTCAAAATGCGTTTCAGCATGCGAACAGGCCAAAAGTGGATTTTATTGTAAAATAGACAGTTTACTTGATATTCCTCTATAACGTCTCCCAGAATAGCATACTTTCAAGGTTCATGTTATGTACATGAATATTTGATGTTTCCATCAGTTTTCTGCCTGAAAAAATAATTGTCATTTTTTATGGTATGAAAAGGCATTTCAGCCTGCGAAGAGGCCAAAAGTGGATTTTGTTGTAAAATACACAGTTTACTTGATATTCCTCTATAACGTCTCCCAGTATTACAGAATTTCAAGCTTCATGTTGTGTACATGAATATTTGATGTTTCCATCACCTTTCTGGCTTAAACAATAATTTTCAGTTTTTATGGTCTCAAAATGCGTTTCAGCCTGCGAAGAGGCCAAAAGTGGATTTTGATTTAAAATACACAGTTTACTTGATATTCCTCTATAACGTCTCCCAGAATAGCAGACTTTCAAGATTCATGTTATGTACATGAATATTTGATGTTTCCATCACCTTTCTGGCTTAAAAATGAATTTTCAGTTTTTATGGTCTCAAAACGCGTTTCAGCATGCGAACAGGCCAAAAGTGGATTTTGTTGCAAAATACACAGTTTACTTGATATTCCTCTATAACGTCTCCCAGAAGTGCGAACGTTCAAGGTTCATGTTATATTCAAGAATACATGATGTTTGAATCACCTTTCTGCCTTAAAAAATAACTTTCAGTTTTTATGGTCTTAAAATGCGTTTCAGCCTGCGAAGATGCCAAAAGTGGATTTTGTTGTAAAATACACAGTTTACTTGATATTCCTCTATAACGTCTGCCAGTATAGCAGACTTTAAAGCTTCATGTTATGTAGATGAATATATGATGTTTCCATCACTTTTCTGCCTAAAACAAGAATTTTCATTTTTTATGGTCTCAAAATGCGTTTCAGCATGCGAACTTTCAAGCTTCATGTTGTGTACATGAATATTTGATGTTCCCATCACCTTTCTGGCTTAAAAATGAATTTTTAGTTTTTATGGTCTCAAAACGCGTTTCAGCCTGCGAACAGGCCAAAAGTGTATTTTGTTGTAAAATACACAGTTTACTTGATATTCCTCTATAACATCTCCCAGAAGAGCGAACTTTCAAGGTTCATGTTATTTATTCATGAATACATGATGTTTGAATCACCTTTCTGTCTTAAAAAATAATTTTAAGTTTTTATGGTCTCAAAAGGCGTTTCAGCCTGCGAAGAGGCCAAAAGTGGATTTTGTTGTAAAATACACAGTTTACTTGATATTCCTCTATAACGTCTCCCAGTATAGCAGACTTTCAAGCTTCATGTTGTGTACATGAATATTTGATGTTCCCATCACCTTTCTGGCTTAAAAATGAATTTTTAGTTTTTATGGTCTCAAAACGCGTTTCAGCCTGCGAACAGGCCAAAAGTGTATTTTGTTGTAAAATACACAGTTTACTTGATATTCCTCTATAACATCTCCCAGAAGAGCGAACTTTCAAGGTTCATGTTATATTCATGAATACATGATGTTTGAATCACCTTTCTGCCTTAAAAAATAATTTTCAGTTTTTATGGTCTCAAAAGGCGTTTCAGCCTGCGAAGAGGCCAAAAGTGGATTTTGTTGTAAAATACACAGTTTACTTGATATTCCTCTATAACGTCTCCCAGTATAGCAAACTTTCAAGCTTCATGTTATGTACATGAATATTTGATGTTTCCATCACCTTTCTGGCTTAAAAATGAATTTTCATTTTTTATGGTCTCAAAAGGCGTTTCAGCCTGCGAAGAGGCCAAAAGTGGATTTTGTTGTAAAATACACAGTTTACTTGATATTCCTCTATAACGTCTGCCAGTATAGCAGACTTTCAAGCTTCATGTTATGTACATGAATATATGATGTTTCCATCACTTTTCTGCCTAAAACAAGAATTTTCATTTTTTATGGTCTCAAAATGCGTTTCAGCATGCGAACAGGCCAAAAGTGGATTTTGTTAAAATACACAGTTTACTTGATATTCCTCTATAACGTCTCCCAGAAGTGCGAACGTTCAAGGTTCATGTTATATTCAAGAATACATGATGTTTGAATCACCGCCTTAAAAAATAACTTTCAGTTTTTATGGTCTTAAAATGCGTTTCAGCCTGCGAAGAGCCAAAAGTGGATTTTGTTGTATACACAGTTTACTTGATATTCCTCTATAACGTCTCCCAGTATAGCAGACTTCAAGCTTCATATGTACATGAATATTTGATGTTTCCATCACCTTTCTTAAAAATGAATTTTCAGTTTTATGGTCTCAAAACGCGTTTCAGCCTGCGAACAGGCCAAAAGTGGATTTTGTTGTAAAATACACAGTTTACTTGATATTCCTCTATAACGTCTCCCAGAAGAGCGAACTTTCAAGGTTCATGTTATATTCATGAATACATGATGTTTGAATCACCTTTCTGCCTTAAAAAATAATTTTCAGTTTTTATGGTCTCAAAATGCGTTTCAGCCTGCGAAGAGGCCAAAAGTGGATTTTGTTGTAAAATACACAGTTTACTTGATATTCCTCTATAACGTCTCCCAGTATAGCAGACTTTCAAGCTTCATGTTGTGTACATGAATATTTGATGTTCCCATCACCTTTCTGGCTTAAAAATGAATTTTTAGTTTTTATGGTCTCAAAACGCGTTTCAGCCTGCGAACAGGCCAAAAGTGTATTTTGTTGTAAAATACACAGTTTACTTGATATTCCTCTATAACATCTCCCAGAAGAGCGAACTTTCAAGGTTCATGTTATTTATTCATGAATACATGATGTTTGAATCACCTTTCTGTCTTAAAAAATAATTTTAAGTTTTTATGGTCTCAAAAGGCGTTTCAGCCTGCGAAGAGGCCAAAAGTGGATTTTGTTGTAAAATACACAGTTTACTTGATATTCCTCTATAACGTCTCCCAGTATAGCAAACTTTCAAGCTTCATGTTATGTACATGAATATTTGATGTTTCCATCACCTTTCTGGCTTAAAAATGAATTTTCATTTTTTATGGTCTCAAAAGGCGTTTCAGCCTGCGAAGAGGCCAAAAGTGGATTTTGTTGTAAAATACACAGTTTACTTGATATTCCTCTATAACGTCTCCCAGAATAGCAAACTTTCAAGGTTCATGTTATATACATGAATATATGATGTTTCCATCACTTTTCTGCCTAAAAAAAGAATTTTCAGTTTTTATGGTCTCAAAATGCGTTTCAGCCTGCGAAGAGGCCAAAAGTGGATTTTGTTGTAAAATACACAGTTTACTTGATATTCCTCTATAACGTCTCCCAGAAGAGCGAACTTTCAAGGTTCATGTTATATTCATGAATACATGATGTTTGAATCACCTTTCTGCCTTAAAAATAACTTATGGTCTCAAAAGGCGTTTCAGCCTGCGAAGAGGCCAAAAGTGGATTTTGTTGTAAAATACACAGTTTACTTGATATTCCTCTATAACGTCTCCCAGTATAGCAGACTTTCAAGCTTCATGTTATGTACATGAATATATGATGTTTCCATCACTTTTCTGCCTAAAAAAAGAATTTTCATTTTTTATGGTCTCAAAAGCGTTTCAGCCTGCGAACAGGCCAAAAGTGGATTTTGTTGTAAAATACACAGTTTACTTGATATTCCTCTATAACGTCTCCCAGAATAGCAAACTTTCAAGGTTCATGTTATATTCATGAATACATGATGTTTGAATCACCTTTCTGCCTTAAAAAATAATTTTCAGTTTTTATGGTCTCAAAATGCGTTTCAGCCTGCGAAGAGGCCAAAAGTGGATTTTGTTGTAAAATACACAGTTTACTTGATATTCCTCTATAACGTCTCCCAGTATAGCAGACTTTCAAGCTTCATGTTGTGTACATGAATATATGATGTTTCCATCACCTTTCTGTCTTAAAAATGAATTTTAATTTTTATGGTCTCAAAACGCGTTTCAGCCTGCGAAGAGGCCAAAAGTGTATTTTGTTGTAAAATACACAGTTTACTTGATATTCCTCTATAACATCTCCCAGAAGAGCGAACTTTCAAGGTTCATGTTATATTCATGAATACATGATGTTTGAATCACCAAATTCCATCACTTTTCTGCTAAATCAACTTTCTGCTTAAAAAATTTTGTTTTTATATTCAAAAGGCGTTTCAGCCTGCGAAGAGGCCAAAAGTGGATTTTGTTGTAAAATACACAGTTTACTTGATATTCCTCTATAACGTCTCCCAGAATAGCAAACTTTCAAGCTTCATGTTATGTACATGAATATTTGATGTTTCCATCACCTTTCTGCCTTAAAATAATTTTCAGTTTTTATGGTCTCAAAAGGCGTTTCAGCCTGCGAAGAGGCCAAAGTGGATTTTGTTGTAAAATACACAGTTTACTTGATATTCCTCTATAACGTCTCCCAGAATAGCAAACTTTCAAGCTTCATGTTATGTACATGAATATATGATGTTTCCATCACCTTTCTGCCTTAAAAAAGAATTTTCATTTTTTATGGTCTCAAAAGGCGTTTCAGCCTGCGAAGAGGCCAAAAGTGGATTTTGTTGTAAAATACACAGTTTACTTGATATTCCTCTATAACGTCTCCCAGAATAGCAAACTTTCAAGGTTCATGTTGTGTACATGAATATATGATGTTTCCATCACCTTTCTGGCTTAAAAATTAATTTTCAGTTTTTATGGTCTCAAAATGCGTTTCAGCCTGCGAAGAGGCCAAAAGGATTTTGTTGTAAAATACACAGTTTACTTGATATTCCTCTATAACGTCTCCCAGTATAGCAAACTTTCAAGCTTCATGTTATGTACATGAATATATGATGTTTCCATCACTTTTCTGCCTAAAACAAGAATTTTCATTTTTTATGGTCTCAAAATGCGTTTCAGCATGCGAACAGGCCAAAAGTGGATTTTGTTGCAAAATACACCGTTTACTTGATATTCCTCTATAACGTCTCCCAGTATAGCAGACTTTCAAGGTTCATGTTAACTTCATGAATACATGATGTTTTCATTACTATTCTGCCTTAAAGCAGCATTTCCACGTTGTATGCTCTTAAAAGACGTTTAGGTTGACAAGAGGCCAAAAGTGGATTTTGTTGAAAAATATACAGTTTACTTGATTTTCCTCAAAAAATTGTCCCAGAACAGCAGACTCTCATGTTTCATGTTAACTTCATGAATACATGATGTTCTCATCATTTTTCTGCATTAAAGCTGCATTTTCAGTATTCATGGTCTGAAAAGACGTTTTGACTGGGAAGAGGCCAAAAGTGGATTTTGTTGAAAAATACACAGTTTACTTAATTTTCTTCAAAACATTGTCCCAGAACAGCAGACTCTCAAGTTTCATGTTAATTTCATTAATACATGACGTTTTCATTACTATTCTGACTTAAAGCTGCATTTTCAGTATTCATGTTCTGAAAAGACGTTTCAGCTGGCAAGAGGCCAAGAGTGGATTTTGTTGAAAAATACACAGAGTTACTTGATTTTCCTCAAAACATTTTCCCAGAACAGCAGACTTTCAAGTGTCATGTTAATTTCATGAATACATGATGTTCTCATCACTTTACTGCCTTATAGCTGCATTTCCACTTTGTATGCTCTTAAAAGACGTTTCGGCTGGCATGAGGGCAAAAATGGATTTTGTTGAAAAATACACAGTTTACTTGATTTTCCTCAAAACATTGTCCCAGAACAGAAGACTCTCAAGTTTCATGTTAATTTCATGAATACATGATGTTCCCATCAGTTTTCTGCCTTAAAGCTGCATTTCCACGTTTTATGCTCTTAAAAGACGTTTAAGCTGACAAGAGGCCAAAATTGGACTTTGTTGAAAAATACACCGAGTTACTTGATTTTCCTCAAAACCTTTTCCCAGAACAGCAGACTTTCAAGTGTCATGTTAATTTTATGAATACATGACGTTCTCATCACTTTTCTGCCTTAAAGCTGCATTTCTACGTTGTATGCTCTTAAAAGACGTTTCGGCTGGGAAGAGGCCAAAAGTGGATTTTGTTGAAAAATAAACCGAGTTACTTGATTTTCCTCAAAACATTGTCCCAGAACAGCAGACTTTCAAGTTTAATGTTAATTTCATTAATACATGATGTTTTCATTACTATTCTGCCTTAAAGCAGCATTTCCACGTTGTATGCTGTTAAAAGACGTTTCGGCTGGCAAGAGACCAAAAGTGGATTTTGTTGAAAAATACACAGTTTACTTGATTTTCCTCAAAACATTATCCCAGAACAGAAGACTCTCAAGTTTCAAGTTAATTTCATGAATACATGACGTTTTCATTACTATTCTGACTTAAAGCTGCATTTTCAGTATTCATGGTCTGAAAAGACGTTTCAGCTGGCAAGAGGCCAAGAGTGGATTTTGTTGAAAAATACACCGAGTTACTTGATTTTCCTCAAAACATTTTCCCAGAACAGCAGACTTTCAAGTGTCATGTTAATTTCATGAATACATGATGTTCTCATCATTTTTCTGCCTTAAAGCTGCATTTTCAGTATTCATGGTCTGAAAAGACGTTTCGGTTGGGAAGAGGCCAAAAGTGGATTTTGTTGAAAAATACACAGTTTACTTGATTTTCCTCAAAAAATTGTCCCAGAACAGCAGACTCTCAAGTTTCAAGTTAATTTCATGAATACATGATGTTCTCATCACTTTTCTGCCTTAAAGCTGCATTTCCACGTTGTATGCTCTTAAAAGACGTTTCGGCTGGCAAGAGGCCAAAAGTGGATTTTGTTGAAAAATACACAGTTTACTTGATTTTCCTCAAAACATTGTCCCAGAACAGCAGACTCTCAAGTTTCAAGTTAATTTCATGAATACATGCCGTTTTCATTACTATTCTGACTTAAAGCTGCATTTTCAGTATTCATGGTCTGAAAAGACGTTTCGGCTGGCAAGAGGCCAAGAGTGGATTTTGTTGAAAAATACAGTTTACTTGATTTTCCTGAAAACATTGTCCCAGAACAGCAGACTCTAAAGTTTCATGTTATTTTCATGAATACATGATTTTCTCATCACTTTTCTGCCTTAAAGCTGCATTTCCACATTGTATGCTCTTAAAAGACGTTGCCAAGAGGCCAAAAGTGGATTTTTAAAAATACACAGTTTACTTGATTCAATGAAATCATTGTCCCAGAACAGCAGACTTCAGTTTCAAGAATTTCATGAATACATGCCGTTTTCATTACTATTCTGACTTAAAGCTGCATTTTCAGTATTCATGGTCTGAAAAGACGTTTTGGCTGGCAAGAGGCCAAGAGGATTTGTTGAAAAATACACAGTTTACTTGATTTTCCTCAAAACATTGTCCCAGAACAGCAGACTCTCAAGTTTCATGTTAATTTCATGAATACATGATGTTCTCATCACTTTTCTGCCTTAAAGCTGCATTTCCAGTTGTATGCTCTGAAAAGACGTTTCGGCTGGCAAGAGGCCAAAAGTGGATTTTGTTGAAAAATACACAGTTTACTTGATTTTCCTCAAAACATTGTCCCAGAACAGCAGACTTGTTTCAAGAATTTCATAATACTGACGTTTTCATTACTATTCTGACTTAAAGCTGCATTTTCAGTATTCATGGTCTGAAAAGACGTTTCAGCTGGTGAGAGGCCAAGAGTGGATTTTGTTGAAAAATACACAGTTACTTGATTTTCCTCAAAACATTTTCCCAGAACAGCAGATTTTCAAGTGTCATGTTAATTTCATGAATATATGATGTTCTCATCATTTTTCTGCCTTAAAGCTGCATTTTCAGGATTCATGGTCTGAAAAGACATTTCGGTTGGGAAGAGGCCAAAAGTGGATTTTGTTGAAAAACACACAGTTTACTTGATTTTCCTCAAACATTGTCCCAGAACACAGACTTTCAAGTTTCAAGTTAATTTCATTAATACATGATGTTCATCACTTTTCTTCCTTAAAGCTGCATTTCCACATTGTGTGCTCTTAAAAGACGTTTCGGTTGGCATGAGGCCAAAAGTGGATTTTGTTGAAAAATACACAGTTTACTTGATTTTCCTCAAAACATTGTCCCAGAACAGAAGACTCTCAAGTTTCACGTTAATTTCATGAATACATGACGTTTTCATTACTATTCTGACTTAAAGCTACATTTTCAGTATTCATGGTCTGAAAAGACGTTTCGGCTGGCAAGAGGCCAAAAGTGGATTTTGTTGAAAAATACACAGTTTACTTAATTTTCCTCAAAACAATGTCCCAGAACAGCAGACTCTCAAGTTTCAAGTTAATTTCATGAATACATGATGTTCTCATCAGTTTTCTGCCTTAAAGCTGCATTTCCATTGTATGCTCTTAAAAGACGTTTCGGCAAGAGGCCAAAAGTGGATTTTTTTGAAAAATACACAGTTTACTTGATTTTCCTGAAATCATTGTCCCAGAACAGCAGACTCTCAAGTTTCAAGTTAATTTCATGAATACATGCCGTTTTCATTACTATTCTGACTTAAAGCTGCATTTTCAGTATTCATGGTCTGAAAAGACGTTTCGGCTGGCAAGAGGCCAAGAGTGGATTTTGTTGAAAAATACAGTTTACTTGATTTTCCTGAAAACATTGTCCCAGAACAGCAGACTCTAAAGTTTCATGTTATTTTCATGAATACATGATTTTCTCATCACTTTCTGCCTTAAAGCTGCATTTCCACATTGTATGCTCTTAAAAGACGTTTCGGCTGGCAAGAGGCCAAAAGTGGATTTTGTTGAAAAATACACAGTTTACTTGATTTTCCTGAAACATTGTCCCAGAACAGCAGACTCTCAAGTTTCAAGTTAATTTCATGAATACATGCCGTTTTCATTACTATTCTGACTTAAAGCTGCATTTTCAGTATTCATGGTCTGAAAAGACGTTTCGGCTGGCAAGAGGCCAAGAGTGGATTTTGTTGAAAAATACAGTTTACTTGATTTTCCTGAAAACATTGTCCCAGAACAGCAGACTCTTCAAGTGTCATGTTAATTTCATGAAAATATGATGTTCTCATCATTTTTCTGCCTTAAAGCTGCATTTTCAGGATTCATGGTCTGAAAAGACATTTCGGTTGGGAAGAGGCCAAAAGTGGATTTTGTTGAAAAACACACAGTTTACTTGATTTTCCTCAAAACATTGTCCCAGAACAGCAGACTTTCAAGTTTCAAGTTAATTTCATTAATACATGATGTTCTCATCACTTTTCTTCCTTAAAGCTGCATTTCCACATTGTGTGCTCTTAAAAGACGTTTCGGTTGGCATGAGGCCAAAAGTGGATTTTGTTGAAAAATACACAGTTTACTTGATTTTCCTCAAAACATTGTCCCAGAACAGAAGACTCTCAAGTTTCACGTTAATTTCATGAATACATGACGTTTTCATTACTATTCTGACTTAAAGCTACATTTTCAGTATTCATGGTCTGAAAAGACGTTTCGGCTGGCATGAGGCCAAAAGTGGATTTTGTTGAAAAATACACAGTTTACTTAATTTTCCTCAAAACAATGTCCCAGAACAGCAGACTTTCAAGTTTCAAGTTAATTTCATTAATACATGATGTTTTCATTTCTATTCTGCCTTAAAGCAGCATTTCCACGTTGTATGCTGTTAAAAGACGTTTCGGCTGGCAAGAGGCCAAAAGTGGATTTTGTTGAAAAATACACAGTTTACTTGATTTTCCTCAAAGCAATTTCCCAGAACAGCAGACTTTCAAGTGTCATGTTAATTTCATGAATACATGATGTTCTCATCACTTTACTGCCTTATAGCTGCATTTCCACTTTGTATGCTCTTAAAAGACGTTTCGGCTGGCATGAGGGCAAAAATGGATTTTGTTGAAAAATACACAGTTTACTTGATTTTCCTCAATAAAGGTTCCCAGAACAGCAGACTTCAAGTTTGATGTTATATTCATGAATACATGATGTTCTCATCACTTTTCTGCCTTAAAGCTACATTTTCAGTATTTACAGTCTCAAAAGACGTTTCGGCTGGGTCGAGGCCAAAAGTGGATTTTGTTGAAAAATACACAGTTTACTTGATTTTCCTCAAAACATTGTCCCAGAACAGCAGACTCTCAAGTTCCATGTTAATTACATTAATACATGATGTTCTCATCACTTTTCTGCCTTAAAGCTGCATTTCCACGTTGTATGCTCTTAAAAGACGTTTCGGCTGGCAAGAGGCCAAAAGTGGATTTTGTTGAAAAATACACAATTTACTTGATTTTCCTCAAAAAATAGTCCCAGTACAGCAGACTCTCATGTTTCATGTTAACTTCATGAATACATGATGTTCTCATCATATTTCTGCCTTAAAGCTGCATTTTCAGTATTCATGTTCTGAAAAGACGTTTCGGCTGGGAAGAGGCCAAAAGTGGATTTTGTTGAAAAATACACAGTTTACTTGATTTTCCTCAAAACATTGTCCCAGAATAGCAGACTTTCAAGTTTCAAGTTAATTTCATGAATACATGATGTTCTCATCACTTTTCTTCCTTAAAGCTGCATTTCCACATTGTATGCTCTTAAAAGACGTTTCGGTTGGCATGAGGCCAAAAGTGGATTTTGTTGAAAAATACACAGTTTACTTGATTTTCCTCAAAACATTGTCCCAGAACAGCAGACTCTCAAGTTTCATGTTAATTTCATGAGTACATGACGTTTTCATTACTATTCTGCCTTAAAGCTGCATTTCCATGTTGTATGCTCTTAAAAGACGTTTCGGCTGGCAAGAGGCCAAAAGTGGATTTTGTTGAAAAATACACAATTTACTTTATTTTCCTCAAAAAATAGTCCCAGTACAGCAGACTCTCACGTTTCATGTTAACTTCATGAATACATGATGTTCTCATCATATTTCTGCCTTAAAGCTGCATTTTCAGTATTCATGTTCTGAAAAGACGTTTCGGCTTGGAAGAGGCCAAAAGTGGATTTTGTTGAAAAATACACAATTTACTTGATTTTCCTCAAAACATTGTCCCAGAACAGCAGACTTTCAAGTTTCAAGTTAATTTCATTTATACATGATGTTCTCATCACTTTTCTGCCTTAAAGCTGCATTTCCACATTGTATGCTCTTAAAAGACGTTTCGGTTGGCATGAGGCCAAAAGTGGATTTTGTTGAAAAATACACAGTTTACTTGATTTTCCTCAAAACATTGTCCCAGAACAGAAGACTCTCAAGTTTCACGTTAATTTCATGAATACATGACGTTTATCATTACTATTCTGACTTAAAGCTACATTTTCAGTATTCATGGTCTGAAAAGACGTTTCAGCTGGCAAGAGGCCAAGAGTGGATTTTGTTGAAAATTACACCGAGTTACTTGATTTTCCTCAAAACATTGTCCCAGAACAGCAGACTCTCAAGTTCCATGTTAATTTCATTAATACATGATGTTCTCATCACTTTTCTGCCTTAAAGCTGCATTTCCACGTTGTATGCTCTTAAAAGACGTTTCGGCTTGCAAGAGGCCAAAAGTGGATTTTGTTGAAAAATACACAATTTACTTGATTTTCCTCAAAAAATAGTCCCAGTACAGCAGACTCTCACGTTTCATGTTAACTTCATGAATACATGATGTGCTCATCATATTTCTGCCTTAAAGCTGCATTTTCAGTATTCATGTTCTGAAAAGACGTTTCGGCTTGGAAGAGGCCAAAAGTGGATTTTGTTGAAAAATACACAGTTTACTTGATTGTCCTCAAAACATTGTCCCAGAATAGCAGACTTTCAAGTTTCAAGTTAATTTCATTAATACATGATGTTCTCATCACTTTTCTGCCTTAAAGCTGCATTTCCACATTGTATGCTCTTAAAAGACGTTTCGGCTGGCATGAGGGCAAAAGTGGATTTTGTTGAAAAATACACAGTTTACTTGATTTTCCTCAAAACATTGTCCCAGAACAGAAGACTCTCAAGTTTCACGTTAATTTCATAAATACATGACGTTTTCATTACTATTCTGACTTAAAGCTACATTTTCAGTATTCATGGTCTGAAAAGACGTTTCAGCTGGCAAGAGGCCAAGAGTGGATTTTGTTGAAAATTACACCGAGTTACTTGATTTTCCTCAAAACATTGTCCCAGAACAGCAGACTCTCAAGTTCCATGTTAATTTCATTAATACATGATGTTCTCATCACCTTTCTGCCTTAAAGCTGCATTTCCACGTTGTATGCTCTTAAAAGACGTTTCGGCTGGCAAGAGGCCAAAAGTGGATTTTGTTGAAAAATACACAATTTACTTTATTTTCCTCAAAAAATAGTCCCAGTACAGCAGACTCTCACGTTTCATGTTAACTTCATGAATACATGATGTTCTCATCATATTTCTGCCTTAAAGCTGCATTTTCAGTATTCATGTTCTGAAAAGACGTTTCGGCTGGGAAGAGGCCAAAAGTGGATTTTGTTGAAAAATACACAGTTTACTTGATTTTCCTCAAAAAAAAGTCCCAGTACAGCAGACTCTCATGCTTCAAGTTAATTTCATGAATACATGATGTTCTCATCACTTTTCTGCCTCAAAGCTGCATTTCCACTTTGTATGCTCTTAAAAGACGTTTCTTCTGGCATGAGGCCAAAAGTGGATTTTGTTGAAAAATACACAGTTTACTTGATTTTCCTCAAAACATTGTCCCAGAACAGAAGACTCTCAAGTTTCAAGTTAATTTCATGAATACATGACATTTTCATTACTATTCTGACTTAAAGCTGCATTTTCAATATTCATGGTCTGAAAAGACATTTCAGCTGGCAAGAGGCCAAGAGTGGATTTTGTTGAAAAATACACCGAGTTACTTGATTTTCCTCAAAACATTTTCCCAGAAAAGCAGACTTTCAAGTGTCATGTTAATTTCATGAATACATGATGTTCTCATCATTTTTCTGCGTTAAAGCTGCATTTTCAGTATTCATGGTCTGAAAAGATGTTTCGGTTGGGAAGAGGCCAAAAGTGGATTTTGTTGAAAAATACACAGTTTACTTGATTTTCCTCAAAACATTGTCCCAGAACAGCAGACTTTCAAGTTTCAAGTTAATTTCATGAATACATGATGTTCTCATCACTTTTCTGCCTTAAAGCTGCATTTCCACATTGTATGCTCTTAAAAGACGTTTCGGCTGGCATGAGGCCAAAATTGGATTTTTTTTAAAAATAAACAGCTTTCTTGATTTTCCTTAAAACATTGTCCCAGAACAGCAGACTCTCAAGTTTCATATTAATTTCATGAATACGTGACGTTTTCATTACTATTCTGACTTAAAGCTGCATTTTCAGTATTCATGGTCTGAAAAGACGTTTCGGCTGGCAAGAGGCCAAGAGTGGATTTTGTTGAAAAATACACAGTTTACTTGATATTCCACCATAAAGTGAACCAGAACAGCTAACTTTCAAGTTTCATGTTATATTCATGAATATATGATGGAATATTCTTGTTCATTTTATATTCATGAAAATATGATGTTTCCATTTTTTTTCTACCATTCAGCTGCATTTTCAGTTTTTATGGTCTCAAAAGGGTTTCAGCCTGCGAACAGGCCAAAAGTGGATTTTATTGTAAAATCCACAGTTTACTTGATATTCCTCTATAACGTCTCCCAGTATAGCAGACTTTCAAGTTTCATGTTGTGTACATGAATATTTGATGTTCCCATCACCTTTCTGGCTTAAAAATGAATTTTTAGTTTTTATGGTCTCAAAACGCGTTTCAGCCTGCGAACAGGCCAAAAGTGTATTTTGTTGTAAAATACACAGTTTACTTGATATTCCTCTATAACATCTCCCAGAAGTGCGAACGTTCAAGGTTCATGTTATATTCATGAATACATGATGTTTGAATCACCTTTCTGTCTTAAAAAATAATTTTAAGTTTTTATGGTCTCAAAAGGCGTTTCAGCCTGCGAAGAGGCCAAAAGTGGATTTTGTTGTAAAATACACAGTTTACTTGATATTCCTCTATAACGTCTCCCAGTATAGCAAACTTTCAAGCTTCATGTTATGTACATGACTATTTGATGTTTCCATCACCTTTCTGGCTTAAAAATGAATTTTCATTTTTTATGGTCTCAAAAGGCGTTTCAGCCTGCGAAGAGGCCAAAAGTGGATTTTGTTGTAAAATACACAGTTTACTTGATATTCCTCTATAACATCTGCCAGTATAGCAGACTTTCAAGCTTCATGTTATGTACATGAATATATGATGTTTCCATCACTTTTCTGCCTAAAACAAGAATTTTCATTTTTTATGGTCTCAAAATGCGTTTCAGCCTGCGAACAGGCCAAAAGTGTATTTTGTTGTAAAATACACAGTTTACTTGATATTCCTCTATAACATCTCCCAGAAGTGCGAACGTTCAAGGTTCATGTTATATTCATGAATACATGATGTTTGAATCACCTTTCTGCCTTAAAACATAATTTTCAGTTTTTATGGTCTCAAAATGCATTTCAGCCTGCGAAGATGCCAAAAGTGGATTTTGTTGTAAAATACACAGTTTACTTGATATTCCTCTATAACGTCTCCCAGTATAGCAGACTTTCAAGTTTCATGTTGTGTACATGAATATTTGATGTTCCCATCAGCTTTCTGGCTTAAAAATGAATTTTTAGTTTTTATGGTCTCAAAACGCGTTTCAGCCTGCGAACAGGCCAAAAGTGTATTTTGTTGTAAAATACACAGTTTACTTGATATTCTTCTTTAACATCTCCCAGAAGAGCGAACTTTCAAGGTTCATGTTATATATTCATGAATACATGATGTTTGAATCACCTTTCTGTCTTAAAAAATAATTTTAAGTTTTTATGGTCTCAAAAGGCGTTTCAGCCTGCGAAGAGGCCAAAAGTGTATTTTGTTGTAAAATACACAGTTTACTTGATATTCCTCTATAACGTCTCCCAGTATAGCAAACTTTCAAGCTTCATGTTATGTACATGAATATATGATGTTTCCATCACTTTTCTGCCTAAAACAAGAATTTTCATTTTTTATGGTCTCAAAATGCGTTTCAGCATGCGAACAGGGGCCAAAAGTGGATTTTGTTGCAATACACCGTTTACTTGATATTCTCTATAACGCTCCCAGTATAGCAGACTTTCAAGGTTCATGTTAACTTCATGAATACATGATGTTTTCATTACTATTCTGCCTTAAAGCAGCATTTCCACGTTGTATGCTCTTAAAAGACGTTTAGTTGACAAGAGGCCAAAAGTGGATTTTGTTGAAAATATACAGTTTACTTGATTTTCCTCAAAATTGTCCCAGAACAGCAGACTTCATGTTTCAGTAACTTCATGAATACTACATGTTCCCATCATTTTCTGCCTTAAAGCTAGTATTCATGGTCTGAAAAGACGTTTCAGCTGGAAAGAGGCCAAGAGTGGATTTTGTTGAAAAATACAAAGGTTACTTGATTTTCCTCAAAACATTTCCCAGAACAGCAGACTTTCAAGTGTCATGTTAATTTCATGAATACATGATGTTCTCATCATTTTCTGCCTTAAAGCTGCATTTTCAGTATTCATGGTCTGAAAAGACGTTTCGATTGGCAAGAGGCCAAAAGTGGATTTTGTTGAAAAATACACATTTACTTGATTTTCCTCAAAAAATAGTCCCAGTACAGCAGACTTTCATGTTTCATGTTAACTTCATGAATACATGATGTTCTCATCATTTTTCTGCCTTAAAGCTGCATTTTCAGTATTCATGTTCTGAAAAGACTTTTTGGCTGGCATGAGGCCAAAAGTGGATTTTGTTGAAAAATACACAGTTTACTTAATTTTCCTCAAAACATTGTCCCAGAACAGCAGACTTTCAAGTTTCAAAATTTCATTAATACATGATGTTTCATTTCTATTCTGCCTTAAAGCAGCATTTCCACGTTGTATTGTTAAAGACGTTCGCTGGCAAGAGGCCAAAGTGGATTTTGTTGAAAATACACAGTTTACTTGATTTCTCAAACATTTTCCAGAACAGCAGACTTTCAAGTGCATGTTAATTTCATGAATACATGATGTTCCCATCAGTTTTCTGCCTTAAAGCTGCATTTCCACGTTTTATGCTCTTAAAAGACGTTTAAGCTGACAAGAGGCCAAAATTGGACTTTGTTGAAAAATACACCGAGTTACTTGATTTTCCTCAAAACCTTTTCCCAGAACAGCAGACTTTCAAGTGTCATGTTAATTTTATGAATACATGACGTTCTCATCACTTTTCTGCCTTAAAGCTGCATTTCTACGTTGTATGCTCTTAAAAGACGTTTCGGCTGGGAAGAGGCCAAAAGTGGATTTTGTTGAAAAATACACAGTTTACTTAATTTTCCTCAAAACATTGTCCCAGAACAGCAGACTCTCAAGTTTCATGTTAATTTCATGAGTACATGACGTTTTCATTACTATTTTGCCTTAAAGCAGCATTTCCACGTTGTATGCTGTTAAAAGACGTTTCGGCTGGCAAGAGGCCAAAAGTGGATTTTGTTGAAAAATAAACCGAGTTACTTGATTTTCTTCAAAACATTGTCCCAGAACAGCAGACTTTCAAGTTTAATGTTAATTTCATTAATACATGATGTTTTCATTACTATTCTGCCTTAAAGCAGCATTTCCACGTTGTATGCTGTTAAAAGACGTTTCGGCTGGCAAGAGACCAAAAGTGGATTTTGTTGAAAAATACACAGTTTACTTGATTTTCCTCAAAACATTATCCCAGAACAGCAGACTCTCAAGTTTCAAGTTAATTTCATGAATACATGACGTTTTCATTACTATTCTGACTTAAAGCTGCATTTTCAGTATTCATGGTCTGAAAAGACATTTCGGCTGGCAAGAGGCCAAAAGTGGATTTTGTTGAAAAATACACAGTTTACTTAATTTTCCTCAAAATATTTTCCCAGAACAGCAGACTTTCAAGTGTCATGTTAATTTCATGAATACATGATGTTCTCATCATTTTTCTGCCTTAAAGCTGCATTTTCAGTATTCATGGTCTGAAAAGACGTTTCGGTTGGGAAGAGGCCAAAAGTGGATTTTGTTGAAAAATACACAGTTTACTTGATTTTCCTCAAAAAATAGTCCCAGTACAGCAGACTCTCATGTTTCATGTTAACTTCATGAATACATGATGTTCTCATCATTTTTCTGCCTTAAAGCTGCATTTTCAGTGTTCATGTTCTGAAAAGACGTTTCTGCTGGCATGAGGCCAAAAGTGGATTTTGTTGAAATATACACAGTTTACTTACTTTTCCTAAAAACATTGTCCCAGAACAGCAGACTCTCAAGTTTCATGTTAATTTCATGAGTACATGACGTTTTCATTAATATTCTGCCTTAAAGCTGCATTTCCACGTTGTATGCTCTTAAAAGACGTTTCGGCTGGCAAGAGGCCAAGAGTTGATTTTGTTGAAAAATACACCGAGTTTCTTGATTTTCCTCAAAACATTGTCGCAGAACAGCAGACTCTCAAGTTTCATGTTAATTTCATGAATACATGACGTTTTCATTACTTTTCTGCCTTAAAGCTGCATTTCCACTTTGTATGCTCTTATAAGACATTTTGGTTGGGAAGAGTCCAAAAGTGGATTTTGTTGAAAAATACACAGTTTACTTGATTTTCCTCAAAACATTGTCCCAGAACAGCAGACTCTGAAGTTTCAAGTTAATTTCATGAATATATGATGTTCCCATCACCTTTCTGGCTTAAAAATGAATTTTTAGTTTTTATGGTCTCAAAATGCGTTTCAGCCTGCGAACAGGCCAAAAGTGTATTTTGTTGTAAAATACACAGTTTACTTGATATTCCTCTATAACATCTCCCAGAAGAGCGAACTTTCAAGGTTCATGTTATTTATTCATGAATACATGATGTTTGAATCACCTTTCTGTCTTAAAAAATAATTTTAAGTTTTTATGGTCTCAAAAGGCGTTTCAGCCTGCGAAGAGGCCAAAAGTGGATTTTGTTGTAAAATACACAGTTTACTTGATATTCCTCTATAACGTCTCCCAGTATAGCAGACTTTCAAGCTTCATGTTATGTACATGAATATATGATGTTTCCATCACTTTTCTGCCTAAAACAAGAATTTTCATTTTTTATGGTCTCAAAATGCGTTTCAGCATGCGAACAGGCCAAAAGTGGATTTTGTTGCAAAATACACCGTTTACTTGATATTCCTCTATAACGTCTCCCAGTATAGCAGACTTTCAAGGTTCATGTTAACTTCATGAATACATGATGTTTTCATTACTATTCTGCCTTAAAGCAGCATTTCCACGTTGTATGCTCTTAAAAGACGTTTAGGTTGACAAGAGGCCAAAAGTGGATTTTGTTGAAAAATATACAGTTTACTTGATTTTCCTCAAAAAATTGTCCCAGAACAGCAGACTCTCATGTTTCATGTTAACTTCATGAATACATGATGTTCTCATCATTTTTCTGCCTTAAAGCTGCATTTTCAGTATTCATGGTCTGAAAAGACGTTTCAGCTGGCAAGAGGCCAAGAGTGGATTTTGTTGAAAAATACACCGAGTTACTTGATTTTCCTCAAAACATTTTCCCAGAACAGAAGACTTTAAAGTGTCATGTTAATTTCATGAATACATGTTGTTCTCATCACTTTACTGCCTTAAAGCTGCATTTCCACCTTGTATGCTCTTAAAAGACGTTTCGGCTGGCAAGGTGCCAAAAGTGGATTTTGTTGAAAAATACACAGTTTACTTGATTTTCCTCAAAAAATAGTCCCAGTACAGCAGACTCTCATGTTTCATGTTAACTTCATGAATACATGATGTTCTCATCATTTTTCTGCCTTAAAGCTGCATTTTCAGTATTCATGTTCTGAAAAGACTTTTTGGCTGGCATGAGGCCAAAAGTGGATTTTGTTGAAAAATACACAGTTTACTTAATTTTCCTCAAAACATTGTCCCAGAACAGCAGACTTTCAAGTTTCAAGTTAATTTCATTAATACATGATGTTCTCATCACTTTTCTGCTTTAAAGCTGCATTTCCACGTTGTATGCTCTTAAAAGACGTTTCGGCTGGCATGAGGCCAAAAGTGGATTTTGTTGAAAAATACACAGTTTACTTAATTTTCCTCAAAACATTGTCCCAGAACAGCAGACTTTCAAGTTTCAAGTTAATTTCATTAATACATGATGTTTTCATTTCTATTCTGCGTTAAAGCAGCATTTCCACGTTGTATACTGTTAAAAGACGTTTCGGCTGACAAGAGGCCAAAATTGGACTTTGTTGAAAAATACACCGAGTTACTTGATTTTCCTCAAAACCTTTTCCCAGAACAGCAGACTTTCAAGTGTCATGTTAATTTTATGAATACATGACGTTCTCATCACTTTTCTGCCTTAAAGCTGCATTTCTACGTTGTATGCTCTTAAAAGACGTTTCGGCTGGGAAGAGGCCAAAAGTGGATTTTGTTGAAAAATACAAAGTTTACTTGATTTTCCTCAAAACCTTTTCCCAGAACAGCAGACTTTCAAGTGTCATGTTAATTTTATGAATACATGACGTTCTCATCACTTTTCTGCCTTAAAGCTGCATTTCCACATTGTATGCTCTTAAAAGACGTTTCGGCTGGCAAGAGGCCAAAAGTGGATTTTGTTGAAAAATATACAGTTTACTTGATTTCCCTCAAAAAATTGTCCCAGAACAGCAGACTCTCATGTTTCATGTTAACTTCATGAATACAGGATGTTCTCATCATTTTTCTGCCTTAAAGCTGCATTTTCAGTGTTCATGGTCTGAAAAGACGTTTCGGCTGGGAAGAGGCCAAAAGTGGATTTTGTTGAAAAATACAAAGTTTACTTGATTTTCCTCAAAACCTTTTCCCAGAACAGCAGACTTTCAAGTGTCATGTTAATTTCATGAATACATGATGTTCTCATCACTTTACTGCCTTAAAGCTGCATTTCCACATTGTATGCTCTTAAAAGACGTGTCGGCTGGCAAGAGGCCAAAAGTGGATTTTGTTGAAAAATATACAGTTTACTTGATTGCCCTCAAAAAATTGTCCCAGAACAGCAGACTCTCATGTTTCATGTTAACTTCATGAATACAGGATGTTCTCATCATTTTTCTGCCTTAAAGCTGCATTTTCAGTGTTCATGGTCTGAAAAGACGTTTCGGCTGGGAAGAGGCCAAAAGTGGATTTTGTTGAAAAATACACAGTTTACTTAATTTTCCTCAAAACATTGTCCCAGAACAGCAGACTCTCAAGTTTCATGTTAATTTCATGAGTACATGACGTTTTCATTAATATTCTGCTTTAAAGCTGCATTTCCACGTTGTATGCTCTTAAAAGACGTTTAGGTTGACAAGAGGCCAAAAGTGGATTTTGTTAAAAA
>JACSYO010002024.1:7500-17500 GCA_016806645.1 Ophiodon elongatus
GTTCTCCCAAAGGCCCTGGACATCTTGTGAGGACACATGGTGTCATGGACTCCAGCAACACCAGCAGATATTAAATGAAACCTCTCAGCCTTTGCAGGAAGCTCCAACGGGCCGTGGTTGGACCTCCAGCAGGACAATGATCCGACGCTCACCTCAGAATCTACACATGGTTCACTGCCCACAGAATAAAGGTTTGGCCCTCACAGACCCGACCTGAAGCCAGAGGAGATCTGGGACCAGCTGAAGAGGAGAGTCCACAGCGTGGACCTCTGGACCTGAAGCCAGAGGAGATCTGGGACCAGCTGAAGAGGAGAGTCCACAGCGTGGACCTCTGGACCTGAAGCCAGAGGAGATCTGGGACCAGCTGAAGAGGAGATTCCACAGCGTGGACCTCTGGACCTGAAGCCAGAGGAGATCTGGGACCAGCTGAAGAGGAGAGTCCACAGCGTGGACCTCTGGACCTGAAGCCAGAGGAGATCTGGGACCAGCTGAAGAGGAGAGTCCACAGCGAGGACCTCTGGACCTGAAGGATGTGAGAGGTTGTGATAGAGGACTGGTCTCAGATCAGAGGTGAGTTCACCAGCATCATCAGCATACAGGAGGAGACTCAGATGTTCTCTGGCAGAGGGAGGCTCACTACGTAGCAAATGAAGGGGCCAATAATTGTGCCACATATATTTTTGAGAAAAATATTTATTTCATGATAAGAATGTAATGTTTATTTCAATTATGTTACTCCAGTTAAAGGTTAGATTTTTGTGAATATTTTGAATGAAACATGAGGAAAAACAATTAAGACATTTTTTTTGCATCTCGTTTTGCTCATTTTTACTAAACGGTGATAATAATTCTGGAGGGCACTGTTTGTACCTCATACACCTTGACCTGTAAACATCGTCTCTGTCCTTTAATCTCACGAGTGTCTCAGAGCTTCAGGAGCTTCAGGTGACGTCTTTCATCTGCTCAGGTCTCCGGATCAAATAGAGCTTTAACAACCTGCTGCTCTTTTTATAGCTCGACCTCTGACCTCTGACCTCAGACCTCTGACCATAGACCAGTCACTCAGCTTTACTCACGTCTCATAGAAGATCAACTGAATCCTGAAATGATCGTGATAGGGAGTGTGTGATTGCATCACCAAACGACACATTTCCTTGTCTTTAACTTCTAAATATGAATACATTTACTTTAATGAAAGACGAAGTCAGGAGATGAAACTGTTTATTGTTGATTCAAACATCATCGACATTCTCTTCACACACATGAAGTTATTCAGGTTCAGGGTTCAAACACATGAAGTTATTCAGGTTCAGGTTTCAGGATATTCAACCTTTAAAATGTTAACGATCATCTCAGAGAATCAATTCAAAACCTTTATTGATTTTTTTTTTTTTTTTACTGATGAAATTCAGAATTCTTTTACTTTGTAGATCCCAAAAAATAAAAGTCTGACTTAATAATTGTGTTTCCTGATATTTTCATTCATCTCAACAGATTTTTTACAAAGTTTTACCAAATGTGATCAATAACTAATGTTCACTCTCTGAGTGACAACATCACATATAAAACTGTTGAATCATCTTAAATTAATTGAAGCTGCAGATCTTAAAACGGATGTGAGCTCTGTGATTGGCTGCTTGACGGTGAAATGCACCCTGGGAGTCGGAGTCTGTCCAATCACAGAGCTTCACATCCGGTCACGTGATCCGCTCACGTCTACGGAATGAGACTGTTTTTACTGTCTGCATCTTAAAGATGAAATAAT
The DNA here is from genome assembly GCA_016806645.1 of Ophiodon elongatus. Classification (NCBI taxonomy): domain Eukaryota; kingdom Metazoa; phylum Chordata; class Actinopteri; order Perciformes; family Hexagrammidae; genus Ophiodon; species Ophiodon elongatus. Next base: position 9,266 of record JACSYO010002024.1, read on the forward strand.
AAACCCACAGCTCTGACTGGCTTCTTCCCCGTAGCAACAGCAGCTGAGGCTCATGGGTATTGTAGTTTATTTTAGAACGAGTAAAAAACAGGTTTCTCAAACAAAAGGCTGAAATAAACGTGGAGTTCATGTTCAGTTCGTTAAAGGAAACGTTTGTAATCTGAACAAGTTTTACGAGTTTCCTCCGTAAATAAACCACCAACGAGTCAGAAGATGTGACACACAGACGCACACACACACACACACACACACACACACACACACACACATACACACACACACACACACACACACACATACACACAGCGAGAATGAAACACTGTATGTGGTCAAAACCCAGCAGGGTTGCATATTCTCATTTATGATGCTCGGTGTGTGCTAACATTTGTTAACATGTGCTCCACAAAGAGAGAAACACAGATTGTTGTTTCCTCTGTTGATGGCGTTGTATAGAAAACGACATTTCTCTGATATGATCTCATCATAAGGGCCACTTCCTCATCTCCGGCTCCCCCTGGTCCCCCGTTTATATTCTGCTCCCCCGTTTATATTCTGCTCCCCCGTTTATATTCTGCTCCCCCGTTTATATTCTGCTCTCCCGTTTATATTCTGCTCTCCCGTGACTACAAGTTCCAACTCATGGTCCGATATAGACTCGTCATGACTCTGCAGGACTTGTGCTGTTTCCTCCATCAACAGTCTACATTGTACAAGTCGTCTCATGTAAAGCGGCCTGCACACCCCAGGGAGGGGAAGGGCCTCTGAAGCCTGACCCCTGACCCCTTACACACTCAGTCCTCTGAAGCCTGACTCCTGACCCCTGACACCCACAGTCCCCTGACCCCTGACCCCTGAACCCCACAGTCCTCTGAAGCCTGACCCCTGACCTCCACAGTCCTCTGAAGCTTGACCCCTGACACCCACAGTCCTCTGAAGCCTGACCCCTGACCCCTGACACCCACAGTCCTCTGAAGCCTGACCCCCACAGTCCTCTGAAGCCTGACCCCTGTCCCCCACAGTCCTCTGAAGCCTGACCCCCACAGTCCTCTGAAGCTTGACCCCTGACCCCCACAGTCCTCTGACCCCTTGCTCTCTGTCTCAGAGGTCAACACGTTGTCACAGTTCAAAGTCATTAAAAGATGGGATGGCCCGAGTGTGAAGAGGAACATGACCCCTCGCTGTGGAGGAAGAAGCCCCCCCCCATGCTGAAGGGTGTTATGGATATGGATCAATGTATTCTCCACACTGGGATTAGGTATATCTGCCAGGCTTATGACATCATCAACCTCCTCAGAGGATAGAGAAGGGTCCACTACCCCCCCGCCCCCCCATACATTGGGGGAGTAACCACCATGAAGCCCCTCGCTGTGAAGCAACTCCTTCACCAGGTTTCCTCCCCAGATACACGGAGTACATCCTCTCAGCCCCATCGTGCAACACGTTATCATCAAGCTCAACCACAAGCGCTCTGCACAGGAAGACTCTGTGACTCTGTTCTCATCACATTAATAACAATATCATCAGATAAATCAGCAGCTGCAGAGGCATCACTATCTAACACATCCATACGCCTCTCCGATGGGCGGAGTCTGTTGAGCTGGTTCTGATCCTCTGCAACGATGAGCGGTGAACATGTTCGGTGTCAGAGCATGACTGAGAATATTATTATTAGTATGAGGTATGGCATACACCCCGTCCACAGGATTATGAGCGTCATTATCTTTATCAATCATAAGGCCGAGCACGCTATCATCACAACCAGCACCTAAACTGCACTTTAAACGTTTCTGGGTGGAGACATACGGCCTTTTTATTAGCGGGACAACAACCCCTTTAAGACCCCAACACACTAAAAGCTTGTGCAGCAGTAGAACACCACCCCTTTAAGACCCCAACACACTAAAAGCTTGAGCAGCAGTAGAACACCACCCCTTTAAGACCCCAACACACTAAAAGCTTGAGCAGCAGTAGAACACCACCCCTTTAAGACCCCAACACACTAAAAGCTTGAGCAGCAGTAGAACACCACCCCTTTAAGACCCCAACACACTAAAAGCTTGTGCAGCAGTAGAACACCACCCCTTTAAGACCCCAACACACTAAAAGCTTGAGCAGCAGTAGAACACCACCCCTTTAAAACCCCAACACACTAAAAGCTTGAGCAGCAGTAGAACACCACCTCTTTAAGACCCAAACACACTAAAAGCTTGAGCAGCAGTAGAACACCACCCCTTTAAGACCCCAACACACTAAAAGCTTGAGCAGCAGTAGAACACCACCCCTTTAAAACCCCAACACACTAAAAGCTTGAGCAGCAGTAGAACACCACCCCTTTAGTTTGGCTCTTACAGCCTCACTGACATCACTCTGCTGTGTTCTGATGTCAGTGCAGAGTGGTAGTGTTCTGTGTTTGTCTCATCAATGCATTGGACTTACAAAGATCAGGCACTAATTCTGTTAATTTTATGTTGGAACAACGCAGCTCACTGATTTCACTTCTCCGTTCATGGTATTGTCTGTTTGTCACCCCTCTGACCATCAGGACCCTCTCCACTCTGATTTACAACAGAATCTACAACATCTCCTGTTCGTACAAATGATTCCTGATGATTTGACGGCTCTCGTAGCGGTGACCTTCACACATCTGTGCCGGAATCATACAGATCACAAAAGTCCAACAGGTTTGACTCTGTTGAACAATCAGGGCGTAATGGTGGCAGAGTATCCTCCTGACTCAAATAAGCTGGTGATGTGGCGGGGCTACCTGGCTATGCAGATGTGATTACCACAGAAGGCAGCATCAACACATCGCTGACACAGTCTAGCCCAATGCGCTGGTCAGACACACACTGCTCAATATCCCCTGTCAGATCCTCCGGTGTCCATCAATGTGCGTCCTCACAGATCCCAGCAGCCGCCCTGGCTAGTTCATCATCTTCCACATATACCGATGCACAGGGGTCACCTCCGTTTCTGCTGTTTCGCTCGACCTCTCCTGAAGCGCCTTACAACAGAGACCCCTTCCCTGCTGAGCATTTTAAAGGTGAGGGTTATTTCTGCAGTACGAGGGGATTATTTCAACTAAATCCCTTGGAGGTCAATAAAATAAAATAAAATGAAATAAAACAAGCACTTTCATGAGAGCCATTGTCACACTGATGCAAAAACAGGCAGTTGAAAGGAAATGTCTAAAAGACGTTGCAGTTGAGGCCGAAAAAAGAAATTGGTCCATCGGTGAAATAGTTAACAATGATCACAACGTATGGATGCACCATCGCAAACAAGCACGCGGAAGGGGGGTGTTTAAACCAGGGATGTATTTCCTGTTTGCCCATACATACGCCCATGCACGCTCCCCGATGATGTATTTAGGGTTTGACACATAGACACGCCCCCAAATGACGTATTTACAGTTTGTGCCCACACATGTGCACGCGCATTTCCACACGCACGCGCAAACTCACCTTACTATTACTACTCAGGAGTTTAGGGACCTTCTAGTGGACCGGACATAATCAATCTTGAATCCAGGTGAGCTCGACAGCTGTTAGACTCTTAGGAAGGCAAAAAGAAATGTAGAATCAAAAGCAAACCGTCTGACCAAAACATCGTGTTATTAAATTAAAGCTGAGGCAAAAGATTGTGTCAATTCTAATGAGACTGATAATAGTAGTGTTAGTAAGCGGTATTAAAAATGTAATCTGATCTGACAGTGTTAATAAAAATGTAGATCAATTGACTATCCCTAAAGGTTTATCTGAGCGGAGGCCTGTACGGCAGGAGTGGGTCAGCATCCGCCCCTCCCCCCCTTCATGTGTGTGATGGCAATTTTATCTTCTTAGTTGTATTTTATATTTCTATCTAAATGAAGTGGATTATAAGCTGATATGTGCAAACTGATTTAGCCTGCAATGTTTAAATAAGCATTAGGCAACAGTTGCTCAAGGACATATAAGCCCCCTCACCTGTTGTCAAGTAATAAAGTATTACCTGTTGTTAAGTAATAAAGTACTTATGTGGACAGGTCATCTACTAAGGGCAGGATGTATACATCTGTATGTTTGGTTTCCCACGCTGATCCAGCATCTCCTTTGTCTGCCACGGCCTGAAGCAACATGTTCCAATGCAGCCCCCATCCTGACCACTCCCTATATATGTCTGTGTGACTGAGAGAATCTTCACTGCATCCTTTTGCAGACTTATTGCAACTCTGTGACATGGTGCCTCTTCTTGCAAGAATAAATTATTTCATAGATAAGTTCTGGGTTATGATATTCATCATTTCAGCTTAAAAAGACTCAACGCGGGTTAAGATAAATTTAACCACAAAACAATCGGCGTCACGAACAGGATTTCTTGAGAGATCTCTAGGAGCCGATAGCGGACGGTGACTTGATCATCCAGGAGGAAAACTCCTCCTGCCTCTACCTCCACGAAAGATATTGAGAGATGAGAGGGCCGATTCCAGGCGGCTCCTGATCGTCTTCACCAGGATCCTGACCGACCTGTTTTGGGCCCAATAACGAAAATAATTTAAACTTGGTGAGTCGCTGAAATTTGGAAAATCGATCCAGAACAACTATATTGTATATATTTATTCTATATTTTTCCTGAGGATCATTTAGTTTAGAACGAATAGAAAAGGTACAGAGAAACTTAGAGGGGCGCACGCACACGCACACGCACACACAGACACACACACAGACACACACACACACACACACACACACACACACACACACACACACACATGCAACTGATACAGGATAAAACGACACATTTAGAACAGGCATTAAAGTTAGTTGCAGTGACATAATGTATATAAAATATACCACTGAGTCTTCTAGAAGATTACTAGAGACGCTTTTGATCGTAGAGGGATTTTAAATAGTTTTCCTTGTAGATTCAGGAGCCACACACTCAGTTTTAAGAACAAAAGATTTTTCTCACCCTAAACTTAGTGGACAATATGTCTATTCTGTAGGAGCCTCAGGTTGATGTTAAAGGAAGAATTCACTGTTTCACTCACAAGTGAACACAAAGATCAGGAGCTCCTCCAGAGAGAACGAAGCATTTGTGTCCTCAGGCGTCCGTCCTGTAAACTTGTTGGTCAGAGACTTGAAGCTGACATTAGGATGAGTTTGATTTACACACCTGAAGGTTTAAAAGTCGTACGCACTCCCACCAACATGACCATGGTCCAACATAGACCTATCACACCTTTATATGTGTACCAGTGGCTGATCCTCATTCCAGTGGCTCAGGACATGATGCATCACTGGGCCCTTGTCGTGCCTGAAGCAGATCACATGAACGTGATATGTTGCAGCAAAGTGCCGTCCCATTCCTATTCACACCATGTCAAGCCCTAAAGCCTCTCACACTCAACCCTTTAAAAGGTGATGTCAGTGAGGCCCTGAGGGTTCAGGGTTTGAGGCCTTAGGGGGACGTTGGGACTGGACCCCAGACTCATGACTATTGACAGGAAGCGATGCAGCATGTGATCAGTGACTCTGATGTCATGTGACTGATATCAGCCTCCCTGTTTCCTGTTCACTCTCCTACAGCCGCAGCAGGAAGTTACTGCGGATGAGAACTCAACATCCTGCTGCTGCTGCTTCACATTAAAACACCTCCACACCACACTCACTGTGGGGCTTTTATTGTGAAGGACTCACAGGAAACACGACATATTCATCAGGTCAAAAACAGAGAGACTGTCATGACTCGCTGCCTCTGATTGGCTGAACCCTTTGAGGCGTTCCAGTAAACCATGACAGTTTCAATAATAATAATAAGGCACCAAAATGATGTTGTTGCAGGAGTTCATAAGGAATTAAAATGTCTACACTTTAAAACGTTTCTGGGTGGAGACACATTGTCCTTGTTATTAGCGGGATAACAACCCCTTTAAGACCCCAAGACACTAAAAGCTTGAGCAGCAGTAGAACACCACCCCTTTAAGACCCCAACACACTAAAAGCTTGTGCAGCAGTAGAACACCACCCCTTTAAGACCCCAACACACTAAAAGCTTGAGCAGCAGTAGAACACCACCCCTTTAAGACCCCAACACACTAAAAGCTTGAGCAGCAGTAGAACACACCCCTTTAAGACCCAAACACTAAAAGCTTGAGCAGCAGTAGAACACCACCCCTTTAAGACCCCAACACACTAAAAGCTTGAGCAGCAGTAGAACACCACCCCTTTAAGACCCCAACACACTAAAAGCTTGAGCAGCAGTAGAACACCACCCCTTTAGTTTGGCTCTTACAGCCTCACTGACATCACTCTGCTTTGTTCTGATGTCACAACATCAATGTCTCACTGAGTCCTCTTAGTAAAGTTAATCCTTTGAGGGGGAGGAGGAGAGGCCTTAGTCGGGTCCGAAGTAGACACCTGCCTCCTCCTGCCTCCTCCGGCCTCCTCCTGCCTCCACCTGCCTCCACCTGCCTCATCTTTCCTCCTCCTGCCTCCTCCTGCCTCCACCTCCTGCCTCCACCTGTCTCCTCCTGTCTCCTCCGGCCTCCTCCTGCCTCCTCCGGCCTCCTCCGGCCTCCTCCTGCCTCCACCTGCCTCATCTTTCCTCCTCCTGCTTCCACCTGCCTCATCTTTCCTCCTCCTGCCTCCTCCTGCCTCCACCTCCTGCCTCCACCTGTCTCCTCCTGTCTCCTCCTGCCTCCTCCTGCCGAGGGATCCTCGACTCCGTACAAAGTCTCAGAAAACAGACTCCTCCTTGACCCTATGAAGGCAAGGGGGTGTGGGGGGGGGGGTGAGACTCTCCGTCAGCCAATCCCTGCCCACGATCAGGTCCTCTGATCCGTGAGCAGAGACGAAGTTCCTCGATGTCCCGGACGATGTCCCGGACGATGTCCCGGACGATGTCCCGGACGATGTCCCGGACGATGTCCCGGTGTCCTCAGCTGAGGACCGGACGGTGTCCCACGTTAGATCCCTCACGATGTCTCGAGTCCTCTCTTTTTATTCTCTTCAGCTGAGCCATCCTCACTCCCTTACATCCTCACTCCCTCTAATCCTCACTCCCTTACATCCTCACTCCCTTACATCCTCACTCCCTCTCATCCTCACTCCCTCACATCCTCACTCCCTCTCATCCTCACTCCCTCACATCCTCACTCCCTTACATCCTCACTCCCTCTCATCCTCACTCCCTCACATCCTCACTCCCTCTCATCCTCACTCCCTCACATCCTCACTCCCTTACATCCTCACTCCCTTACATCCTCACTCACTTACATCCTCACTCCCTTACATCCTCACTCCCTTACATCCTCACTCCCTTGCATCCTCACTCCCTTGCATCCTCACTCCCTTGCATCATCACTCCCTTACATCCTCACTCACTTACATCCTCACTCACTTACATCCTCACTCCCTTGCATCCTCACTCCCTTACATCCCCCCTCCCTTGCATCCTCACTCCCTTGCATCCTCACTCCCTTGCATCCTATATTCATATGTCCTGTAGAGTAGAAACAGTTGACTTCACTAACACAACAGTTCCTTTTCCAGAACTCCCCCTCTGCTCAATCATCTGCACACAGAGTTACACACATAATTATCATTACATATTACCTCCTGGTTATTAAATTACACCACAAATACTGAATCAACTCTTTTATATACGCTGTTGTTCCTGATCCTGATCTTATAGTCCAGTAGATAAACCTTTCACTCAGGAAAGCTCTTCTGGATCTCAACTCTACTTCACAGTTTCAATAATAATAATAATAATAATTATCCCCTAACATGGTGGTCTCTCCTCAGTGATCCCAGTAAATACTAATACTGATGTAGGTATAATGCCTTCAGCCTGGTAGCTCACCCCGTAGTCTGATCGTTAGGGGTATGAGATTATGATGCACCTCCTCATGATAGGCTGCACCTCCTCATGATAGGCTGCACCTCCTCATGATAGACTGTACCTCCTCATGATAGGCTGCACCACCTCATAATAGGCTGTACCTCCTCATGATAGACTGCACCTCCTCATGATAGACTGTACCTCCTCATGATAGACTGCACCTCCTCATGATAGGCTGCACCTCCTCATGATAGACTGTACCTCCTCATGATAGGCTGTACCTCCTCATGATAGGCTGCACCTCCTCATGATAGACTGCACCTCCTCATGATAGACTGTACCTCCTCATGATAGACTGCACCTCCTCATGATAGACTGTACCTCCTCATGATGTACCTCCTCATGATAGAC
>JACSYO010002025.1:0-42565 GCA_016806645.1 Ophiodon elongatus
GCCAAAAGTGGAATTTTTTGAAAAATACACAGTTTACTTAATTTTCCTCAAAGAATTTCCGAGAACAGCAAACGTTCAAGTTTCATGTTAATTTCATGAATACATGATTTTATCATAATTTTTCTACCTTAAAGCTGCATTTCCACGTAGTATGCTCTTTAAAGACTTTTGGGCTGGGAAGATTCCAAAAGTGGATTTTGTTGAAAAATACACAGTTTACTTGATTTTCCTCAAGACATTGTACCAGAACAGCAGACTCTCAAGTTTCATGTTAATTTCACGAATAAATGATGTTATCATAGTTTTTCTGCTTAAAGCTGCATTTCCACGTTGTATGCTCTAAAAAGAAATTTCGGCTGGGAAGAGGCCAAAAGTGGATTTTGTTGAAAAGTACACAGTTTACTTGATTTTACTCAATACATTGTCCCAGAACAGCAGCCTCTCAAGTTTCATGTTACTTTCATGAATACATGATGTTCTCATCATTTTTCTGCCCTAAAGCTGCATTTCCACTCTTATATGCTCTTCAAAGACTTTCGGGCTGGGAAGATTCCAAAAGTTGATTTTGTTGAAAAATTACACAGTTTACTTGATTTTCCTCAAGACATTGCCCCAGAACAGCAGACTCTCAAGTTTCATGTTAATTTCATGAATACATGATATTATCATAGTTTTTCTGCCTTAAAGCTGCATTTCCAATTTATATTTTCTTAAAAGACTTTTGGGCTGGGAAGATTCCAAAAGTGGATTTTGTTGAAAAATACACTGTTTACTTGATTTACCTCAAAGAATTGTCCGAGAACAGCAAACGTTCAAGTTTCATGTTAATTTCATGAATACATGATGTTATCGTAGTTTTTCTGCCTTAAAGCTGCATTTCCACCTTGTATGCTCTTCAAAGACTTTTGGAATGGGATGTGGCCAAAAGTGGAATTTTTTGAAAAATACACAGTTTACTTGATTTTCCTCAAGACATTGTACCAGAACAGCAAACGTTCAAGTTTAATGTTAATTTCATGAATACATGATGTTGTCATAATTTTTCTGCCTTAAAGCTGCATTTCCACCTTGTATGCTCTTAAAAGACTTTTGGGCTGGGATGTGGCCAAAAGTGGAATTTTTTGAAAAATACACTGTTTATTTGATTTTCTTCAAAGAACTTTCCGAGAACAGCAAACGTTCAAGTTTCATGTTAATTTCATGAATACATGATGTTATCATAGTTTTTCTGCCTTAAAGCTGCATTTCCACCTTGTATACTCTTAAAAGACTTTAGGGCTAGGAAGATTCCAAAAGTGGATTTTGTTGAAAAATACACAGTTTACTTGATTTTCCTCAAGACATTGTACCAGAACAGCAAACGTTCAAGTTTCATGTTAATTTCATGAAAACATGATGTTCTCATCATTTTTCTGCCTTAAAGTTGCATTTCCACGTTGTATGCTCTTAAAATATGTTTCAGCTGGGATGTGACCAAAAGTGGAATATTTTGAAAAATACACAGTTTACTTGATTTTCATTAATACACTGTTGCAGAACAGCAGACTCACAAGTTTCATGTTAATTTCATGAATACATGATGTTATCATAATTTTTCTGCCTTAAAGCTGCATTTCCACGTTGTATGCTCTTAAAATACGTTTCAGCTGGGATGTGGCCAAAAGTGGAATTTTTTGAAAAATACACTGTTTACTTGATTTTCCTCAAAGAATTGTCCGAGAACAGCAAACGTTCAAGTTTCATGTTAATTTCATGATTACATGATGTTATCATAGTTTTTAAGCCTTAAAGCTGCATTTCCACGTTGTATGCTCTTAAAAGTCTTTTGGGTTGGGATGTGGCCAAAAGTGGAATTTTTTGAAAAATACACTGTTTACTTGATTTTCCTCAAAGAATTGTCCGAGAACAGCAAACGTTCAAGTTTCATGTTGATTTCATGAATACATGATGTTATCATAGTTTTTCTACCTTAAAGCTGCATTTCCACGTAGTATGCTCTTTCAAGACTTTTGGGCTGGGAAGATTCCAAAAGTGGATTTTGTTGAAAAATACACAGTTTACTTGATTTTCCTCAAAACATTGCCCCAGAACAGCAGACTCTCAAGTTTCAAGTTAATTTCATGAATACATGATATTATCATAGTTTTTCTGCCTTAAAGCTGCATTTCCAATTTATATTCTCTTAAAAGACTTTTGGGCTGGGAAGATTCCAAAAGTGGATTTTCTTGAAAAATACACAGTTTACTTGATTTTCCTCAAGACATTGCCACAGAACAGCAGACTCTCAAATTTCATGTTAATTTCATGAATACATGATGTTCTCATAATGTTTCTGCCTTAAAGCTGCATTTCCACGTCGTATTCTCTTAAAATACGTTTCAGCTGGGATGTGGCCAAAAGTGGATTGTTTTGAAAAATACACTGTTTACTTGATTTACCTCAAAGAATTGTCCGAGAACAGCAAACGTTCAAGTTTCATGTTAATTTCATGAATACATGATGTTATCGTAGTTTTTCTGCCTTAAAGCTGCATTTCCACGTTGTATGCTCTTAAAAGACTTTTGGGCTGGGAAGATTCCAAAAGTGGATTTTGTTGAAAAATACACAGTTTACTTGATTTTCATTAATACACTGTCCCAGAACAGCAGACTCACAAGTTACATGTTAATTTCATGAATACATGATGTTGTCATAGTTTTTCTGCCTTAAAGCTGCATTTCCACCTTGTATGCTCTTAAAAGACTTTTGGGCTGGGAAGATTCCAAAAGTGGATTGTGTTGAAAAATACAGAGTTTACTTGATTTTCATTAATACACTGTCGCAGAATAGCAGACTCACAAGTTTCATGTTAATTTCATGAATACATGATGTTATCATAATTTTTCTGCCTTAAAGCTGCATTTCCACGTTGTATGCTCTTAAAAGACTTTTGTGCTGGGAAGATTCAAAAACTGGATTTTGTTGAAAGATACACAGTTTACTTGATTTTCATTAATACACTGTCGCAGAACAGCAGACTCACAAGTTTCATGTTAATTTCATGAATACATGATGTTGTCATAATTTTTCTGCCTTCAAGCTGCATTTCCACGTTGGATGCTCTTAAAATACGTTTCAGCTGGGATGTGGCCAAAAGTGGAATTTTTTGAAAAATACACTGTTTACTTGATTTTCCTCAAAGAATTGTCCGAGAACAGCAAACGTTCAAGTTTCATGTTAACTTCATGAATACATGATGTTGTCATAGTTTTTAAGCCTTAAAGCTGCATTTCCACGTTGTATGCTCTTAAAAGTCTTTTGGGTTGGGATGTGGCCAAAAGTGGAATTTTTTGAAAAATACACTGTTTATTTAATTTTCCTCAAAGACTTTCCGAGAACAGCAAACGTTCAAGTTTCATGTTAATTTCATGAATACATGATTTTGTCATAATTTTTCTGCCTTAAAGCTGCATTTCCACGTTGTATGCTCTTTAAAGACTTTTGGGCTGGGAAGATTCCAAAAGTGGATTTTGTTGAAAAATACACAGTTTACTTAATTTTCCTCAAGACATTGTACCAGAACAGCAGACTCTCAAGTTTCATGTTAATTTCACGAATAAATGATGTTTTCATAGTTTTTCTGCTTAAAGCTGCATTTCCACGTTGTATGCTCTAAAAAGCAATTTCGGCTGGGAAGAGGCCAAAAGTGGATTTTGTTGAAAAGTACACAGTTTACTTGATTTTACTCAATACATTGTCCCAGAACAGCAGACTCTCAAGTTTCATGTTACTTTCATGAATACATGATGTTCTCATCATTTTTCTGCCCTAAAGCTGCATTTCCACTCTTATATGCTCTTCAAAGACTTTCGGGCTGGGAAGATTCCAAAAGTTGATTTTGTTGAAAAATTACACAGTTTACTTGATTTTCCTCAAGACATTGCCCCAGAACAGCAGACTCTCAAGTTTCATGTTAATTTCATGAATACATGATATTATCATAGTTTTTCTGCCTTAAAGCTGCATTTCCAATTTATATTTTCTTAAAAGACTTTTGGGCTGGGAAGATTCCAAAAGTGGATTTTGTTGAAAAATACACTGTTTACTTGATTTACCTCAAAGAATTGTCCGAGAACAGCAAACGTTCAAGTTTCATGTTAATTTCATGAATACATGATGTTATCATAATTTTTCTGCCTTAAAGCTGCATTTCCACCTTGTATGCTCTTCAAAGACTTTTGGAATGGGATGTGGCCAAAAGTGGAATTTTTTGAAAAATACACAGTTTACTTGATTTTCCTCAAGACATTGTACCAGAACAGCAAACGTTCAAGTTTAATGTTAATTTCATGAATACATGATGTTGTCATAATTTTTCTGCCTTAAAGCTGCATTTCCACCTTGTATGCTCTTAAAAGACTTTTGGGCTGGGATGTGGCCAAAAGTGGAATTTTTTGAAAAATACACTGTTTATTCGATTTTCTTCAAAGAACTTTCCGAGAACAGCAAACGTTCAAGTTTCATGTTAATTTCATGAATACATGATGTTATCATAGTTTTTCTGCCTTAAAGCTGTATTTCCACGTTGCATGCTCTTAAAAGACTTTTGGGCTGGGAAGATTCCAAAGTGGATCTTTTTGAAAAATACACAGTTTACTTGAATTTTCCTCAAGACATTGTACCAGAACAGCAAACGTTCAAGAATCATGTTAATTTCATGAAAACATGATGTTCTCATCACTTTTCTGCCTTAAAGTTGCATTTCCACGTTGTATGCTCTTAAAATATGTTTCAGCTGGGATGTGACCAAAAGTGGAATATTTTGAAAAATACACAGTTTACTTGATTTTCATTAATACACTGTTGCAGAACAGCAGACTCACAAGTTTCATGTTAATTTCATGAATACATGATGTTATCATAATTTTTCTGCCTTAAAGCTGCATTTCCACGTTGTATGCTCTTAAAATACGTTTCAGCTGGGATGTGGCCAAAAGTGGAATTTTTTGAAAAATACACTGTTTACTTGATTTTCCTCAAAGAATTGTCCGAGAACAGCAAACGTTCAAGTTTCATGTTAATTTCATGATTACATGATGTTATCATAGTTTTTAAGCCTTAAAGCTGCATTTCCACGTTGTATGCTCTTAAAAGTCTTTTGGGTTGGGATGTGGCCAAAAGTGGAATTTTTTGAAAAATACACTGTTTACTTGATTTTCCTCAAAGAATTGTCCGAGAACAGCAAACGTTCAAGTTTCATGTTAATTTCATGAATACATGATGTTATCATAGTTTTTCTGCCTTAAAGCTGCATTTCCACGTTGTATGCTCTGAAAAGACTTTTGGGCTGGGAAGATTCAAAAAGTGGATTTTGTTGAAAAATACACAGTTTAATTTATTTTCTTTAATACACTGTCGCAGAATAGCAGACTCACAAGTTTCATGTTAATTTCATGAATACATGATGTTATCATAGTTTTTCTACCTTAAAGCTGCATTTCCACGTAGTATGCTCTTTAAAGACTTTTGGGCTGGGAAGATTCCAAAAGTGGATTTTGTTGAAAAATACACAGTTTACTTGATTTTCCTCAAGACATTGTACCAGAACAGCAAACGTTCAAGTTTCATGTTAATTTCATGAATACATGATGTTATCATAGTTTTTCTGCCTTAAAGCTGCATTTCCACGTTGTATGCTCTTAAAAGACTTTTGTGCTGGGAAGATTCAAAAACTGGATTTTGTTAAAAGATACACAGTTTACTTGATTTTCATTAATACACTGTCGCAGAACAGCAGACTCACAAGTTTCATGTTAATTTCATGAATACATGATGTTGTCATAATTTTTCTGCCTTACAGCTGCATTTCCACGTTGGATGCTCTTAAAATACGTTTCAGCTGGAATGTGGCCAAAAGTGGAATTTTTTGAAAAATACACAGTTTACTTGATTTTCCTCAAAGAATTGTCCGAGAACAGCAAACGTTCAAGTTTCATGTTAATTTCATGAATACATGATGTTATCATAGTTTTTCTACCTTAAAGCTGCATTTCCATGTAGTATGCTCTTTCAAGACTTTTGGGCTGGGAAGATTCCAAAAGTGGATTTTGTTGAAAAATACACAGTTTACTTGATTTTCCTCAAGACATTGTACCAGAACAGCAGACTCTCAAGTTTCATGTTAATTTCACGAATACATGATGTTATCATAGTTTTTCTGCCTTAAAGCTGCATTTCCACCTTGTATGCTCTTAAAAGACTTTTGGGCTGGGAAGATTCAAAAACTGAATTTTGTTGAAAAATACACAGTTTACTTGATTTTCATTAATACACTGTCCCAGAACAGCAGACTCACAAGTTACATGTTAATTTCATGAATACATGATGTTGTCATAGTTTTTCTGCCTTAAAGCTGCATTTCCACCTTGTATGCTCTTAAAAGACTTTTGGAATGGGATGTGGCCAAAAGTGGAATTTTTTGAAAAATACACAGTTTACTTGATTTTCATTAATACACTGTTGCAGAACAGCAGACTCACAAGTTTCATGTTAATTTCATGAATACATGATGTTATAATAATTTTTCTGCCTTAAAGCTGCATTTCCACCTTGTATGCTCTTAAAAGACTTTTGGGCTGGGAAGATTCCAAAAGTGGATTTTTTTGAAAAATACACAGTTTAATTGATTTTCTTTAATACACTGTCGCAGAATAGCAGACTCACAAGTTTCATGTTAATTTCATGAATACATGATGTTATCATAGTTTTTCTACCTTAAAGCTGCATTTCCACGTAGTATGCTCTTTAAAGACTTTTGGGCTGGGAAGATTCCAAAAGTGGATTTTGTTGAAAAATACACAGTTTACTTGATTTTCCTCAAGACATTGTACCAGAACAGCAAACGTTCAAGTTTCATGTTAATTTCATGAATACATGATGTTATCATAGTTTTTCTGCCTTAAAGCTGCATTTCCACGTTGTATGCTCTTAAAAGACTTTTGTGCTGGGAAGATTCAAAAACTGGATTTTGTTAAAAGATACACAGTTTACTTGATTTTCATTAATACACTGTCGCAGAACAGCAGACTCACAAGTTTCATGTTAATTTCATGAATACATGATGTTGTCATAATTTTTCTGCCTTAAAGCTGCATTTCCACGTTGGATGCTCTTAAAATACGTTTCAGCTGGAATGTGGCCAAAAGTGGAATTTTTTGAAAAATACACAGTTTACTTGATTTTCCTCAAAGAATTGTCCGAGAACAGCAAACGTTCAAGTTTCATGTTAATTTCATGAATACATGATGTTATCATAGTTTTTCTACCTTAAAGCTGCATTTCCACGTAGTATGCTCTTTCAAGACTTTTGGGCTGGGAAGATTCCAAAAGTGGATTTTGTTGAAAAATACACAGTTTACTTGATTTTCCTCAAGACATTGTACAGAACAGCAGACTCTCAAGTTTCATGTTAATTTCATGAATACATGATGTTATCATAGTTTTTCTGCCTTAAAGCTGCATTTCCACCTTGTATGCTCTTAAAAGACTTTGGAATGGGATGTGGCCAAAAGTGGAATTTTTTAAAAATACACAGTTTACTTGATTTTCATTAATACACTGTTGCAGAACAGCAGACTCACAAGTTTCATGTTAATTTCATGAATACATGATGTTGTCATAATTTTTCTGCCTTAAAGCTGCATTTCCACCTTGTATGCTCTTAAAAGATTTTTGGGCTGGGATGTGGCCAAAAGTGGAATATTTTGAAAAATACACAGTTTACTTGATTTTCCTCAAGACATTGTACCAGAACAGCAAACGTTCAAGTTTCATGTTAATTTCATGAATACATGATGTTATCATAGTTTTTCTGCCTTAAAGCTGCATTTCCACGTTGTATGCTCATAAAAGACTTTTGGGCTGGGAAGATTCCAAAAGTGGATTTTGTTGAAAAATACACAGTTTACTTGATTTTCATTAATACACTGTCGCAGAACAGCAGACTCACAAGTTTCATGTTAATTTCATGAATACATGATTTTGTCATAATTTTTCTGCCTTAAAGCTGCATTTCCACGTTGTATGCTCTTTAAAGACTTTTGGGCTGAGAAGATTCCAAAAGTGGATTTTGTTGAAAAATACACAGTTTACTTGATTTTCCTCAAGACATTGTACCAGAACAGCACACTCTCAAGTTTCATGTTAATTTCACGAATAAATGATGTTATCATAGTTTTTCTCTACCTTAAAGCTGCATTTCCACGTTGTATGCTCTAAAAAGCAATTTCGGCTGGGAAGAGGCCAAAAGTGGATTTTATTGAAAAGTACACAGTTTACTTGATTTTCCTCAAAGAATTGTCCGAGAACAGCAAACGTTCAAGTTTCATGTTAATTTCATGAATACATGATGTTATCATAGTTTTTCTACCTTAAAGCTGCATTTCCACGTAGTATGCTCTTAAAAGACTTTTGGGCTGGGAAGATTCCAAAAGTGGATTTTGTTGAAAAATACACAGTTTACTTGATTTTCCTCAAGACATTGTACCAGAACAGCAGACTCTCAAGTTTCATGTTAATTTCACGAATACATGATGTTATCATAGTTTTTCTGCCTTAAAGCTGCATTTTCACGTTGTATGCTCTGAAAAGACTTTTGGGCTGGGAAGATTCAAAAACTGAATTTTGTTGAAAAATACACAGTTTACTTGATTTTCATTAATACACTGTCCCAGAACAGCAGACTCACAAGTTACATGTTAATTTCATGAATACATGATGTTATCATAGTTTTTCTGCCTTAAAGCTGCATTTCCACCTTGTATGCTCTTAAAAGACTTTTGGGCTGGGAAGATTCCAAAAGTGGATTTTTTTGAAAAATACACAGTTTAATTGATTTTCTTTAATACACTGTCGCAGAATAGCAGACTCACAAGTTTCATGTTAATTTCATGAATACATGATGTTATCATAGTTTTTCTACCTTAAAGCTGCATTTCCACGTAGTATGCTCTTTAAAGACTTTTGGGCTGGGAAGATTCCAAAAGTGGATTTTGTTGAAAAATACACAGTTTACTTGATTTTCCTCAAGACATTGTACCAGAACAGCAAACGTTCAAGTTTCATGTTAATTTCATGAATACATGATGTTATCATAGTTTTTCTGCCTTAAAGCTGCATTTCCACGTTGTATGCTCTTAAAAGACTTTTGTGCTGGGAAGATTCAAAAACTGGATTTTGTTAAAAGATACACAGTTTACTTGATTTTCATTAATACACTGTCGCAGAACAGCAGACTCACAAGTTTCATGTTAATTTCATGAATACATGATGTTGTCATAATTTTTCTGCCTTAAAGCTGCATTTCCACGTTGGATGCTCTTAAAATACGTTTCAGCTGGAATGTGGCCAAAAGTGGAATTTTTTGAAAAATACACAGTTTACTTGATTTTCCTCAAAGAATTGTCCGAGAACAGCAAACGTTCAAGTTTCATGTTAATTTCATGAATACATGATGTTATCATAGTTTTTCTACCTTAAAGCTGCATTTCCACGTAGTATGCTCTTTCAAGACTTTTGGGCTGGGAAGATTCCAAAAGTGGATTTTGTTGAAAAATACACAGTTTACTTGATTTTCCTCAATACATTGTACCAGAACAGCAGACTCTCAAGTTTCATGTTAATTTCACGAATACATGATGTTATCATAGTTTTTCTGCCTTAAAGCTGCATTTCCACGTTGTATGCTCTTAAAAGACTTTTGGGCTGGGAAGATTCAAAAACTGAATTTTGTTGAAAAATACACAGTTTACTTGATTTTCATTAATACACTGTCCCAGAACAGCAGACTCACAAGTTACATGTTAATTTCATGAATACATGATGTTGTCATAGTTTTTCTGCCTTAAAGCTGCATTTCCACCTTGTATGCTCTTAAAAGACTTTTGGAATGGGATGTGGCCAAAAGTGGAATTTTTTGAAAAATACACAGTTTACTTGATTTTCATTAATACACTGTTGCAGAACAGCAGACTCACAAGTTTCATGTTAATTTCATGAATACATGATGTTGTCATAATTTTTCTGCCTTAAAGCTGCATTTCCACCTTGTATGCTCTTAAAAGACTTTTGGGCTGGGAAGATTCCAAAAGTGGATCTTTTTGAAAAATACACAGTTTACTTGATTTTCCTCAAGACATTGTACCAGAACAGCAAACGTTCAAGTTTCATGTTAATTTCATGAAAACATGATGTTCTCATCATTTTTCTGCCTTAAAGTTGCATTTCCACGTTGTATGCTCTTAAAATATGTTTCAGCTGGGATGTGGCCAAAAGTGGAATATTTTGAAAAATACACAGTTTACTTGATTTTCATTAATACACTGTTGCAGAACAGCAGACTCACAAGTTTCATGTTAATTTCATGAATACATGATGTTATCATATTTTTCTGCCTTAAAGCTGCATTTCCACGTTGTATGCTCTTAAAATACGTTTCAGCTGGGATGTGGCCAAAAGTGGAATTTTTTGAAAAATACACAGTTTACTTGATTTTCCTCAAAGAATTGTCCGAGAACAGCAAACGTTCAAGTTTCATGTTAATTTCATGAATACATGATGTTATCATAGTTTTTCTACCTTAAAGCTGCATTTCCACGTAGTATGCTCTTTCAAGACTTTTGGGCTGGGAAGATTCCAAAAGTGGATTTTGTTGAAAAATACACAGTTTACTTGATTTTCCTCAAGACATTGTACCAGAACAGCAGACTCTCAAGTTTCATGTTAATTTCACGAATACATGATGTTATCATAGTTTTTCTGCCTTAAAGCTGCATTTCCACGTTGTATGCTCTTAAAAGACTTTTGGGCTGGGAAGATTCCAAAACTGGAATTTTTTGAAAAATACACAGTTTACTTGATTTTCCTCAATACATTGTCCCAGAACAGCAGACTCTCAAGTTTCATGTTAATTTCATGAATACATGATGTTGTCATAGTTTTTCTGCCTTAAAGCTGCATTTCCACCTTGTATGCTCTTAAAAGACTTTTGGAATGGGATGTGGCCAAAAGTGGAATTTTTTTAAAAATACACAGTTTACTTGATTTTCATTAATACACTGTTGCAGAACAGCAGACTCACAAGTTTCATGTTAATTTCATGAATACATGATGTTGTCATAATTTTTCTGCCTTAAAGCTGCATTTCCACCTTGTATGCTCTTAAAAGACTTTTGGGCTGGGAAGATTCCAAAATTGGATCTTTTTGAAAAATACACAGTTTACTTGATTTTCCTCAAGACATTGTACCAGAACAGCAAACGTTCAAGTTTCATGTTAATTTCATGAAAACATGATGTTCTCATCATTTTTCTGCCTTAAAGTTGCATTTCCACGTTGTATGCTCTTAAAATATGTTTCAGCTGGGATGTGGCCAAAAGTGGAATATTTTGAAAAATACACAGTTTACTTGATTTTCATTAATACACTGTTGCAGAACAGCAGACTCACAAGTTTCATGTTAATTTCATGAATACATGATGTTATCATAGTTTTTCTGCCTTAAAGCTGCATTTCCACGTTGTATGCTCATAAAAGACTTTTGGGCTGGGAAGATTCCAAAAGTGGATTTTGTTGAAAAATACACAGTTTACTTGATTTTCATTAATACACTGTCGCAGAACAGCAGACTCACAAGTTTCATGTTAATTTCATGAATACATGATTTTGTCATAATTTTTCTGCCTTAAAGCTGCATTTCCACGTTGTATGCTCTTTAAAGACTTTTGGGCTGGGAAGATTCCAAAAGTGGATTTTGTTGAAAAATACACAGTTTACTTGATTTTCCTCAAGACATTGTACCAGAACAGCACACTCTCAAGTTTCATGTTAATTTCACGAATAAATGATGTTATCATAGTTTTTCTCTACCTTAAAGCTGCATTTCCACGTTGTATGCTCTAAAAAGAATTTCGGCTGGGAAGATGCCAAAAGTGGATTTTGTTGAAAAGTACACAGTTTACTTGATTTTCCTCAAAGAATTGTCCGAGAACAGCAAACGTTCAAGTTTCATGTTAATTTCATGAATACATGATGTTATCATAGTTTTTCTACCTTAAAGCTGCATTTCCACGTTGTATGCTCTTAAAAGACTTTTGGGCTGGGAAGATTCCAAAAGTGGATTTTGTTGAAAAATACACAGTTTACTTGATTTTCCTCAAGACATTGTACCAGAACAGCAGACTCTCAAGTTTCATGTTAATTTCACGAATACATGATGTTATCATAGTTTTTCTGCCTTAAAGCTGCATTTCCACGTTGTATGCTCTTAAAAGACTTTTGTGCTGGGAAGATTCAAAAACTGGATTTTGTTGAAAGATACACAGTTTACTTGATTTTCATTAATACACTGTCGCAGAACAGCAGACTCACAAGTTTCATGTTAATTTCATGAATACATGATGTTGTCATAATTTTTCTGCCTTAAAGCTGCATTTCCACGTTGTATGCTCTTAAAATACGTTTCAGCTGGAATGTGGCCAAAAGTGGAATTTTTTGAAAAATACACAGTTTACTTGATTTTCCTCAAAGAATTGTCCGAGAACAGCAAACGTTCAAGTTTCATGTTAATTTCATGAATACATGATGTTATCATAGTTTTTCTACCTTAAAGCTGCATTTCCACGTAGTATGCTCTTTCAAGACTTTTGGGCTGGGAAGATTCCAAAAGTGGATTTTGTTGAAAAATACACAGTTTACTTGATTTTCCTCAAGACATTGTACCAGAACAGCAGACTCTCAAGTTTCATGTTAATTTCACGAATACATGATGTTATCATAGTTTTTCTGCCTTAAAGCTGCATTTCCACGTTGTATGCTCTTAAAAGACTTTTGGGCTGGGAAGATTCAAAAACTGAATTTTGTTGAAAAATACACAGTTTACTTGATTTTCATTAATACACTGTCCCAGAACAGCAGACTCACAAGTTACATGTTAATTTCATGAATACATGATGTTGTCATAGTTTTTCTGCCTTAAAGCTGCATTTCCACCTTGTATGCTCTTAAAAGACTTTTGGAATGGGATGTGGCCAAAAGTGGAATTTTTTTAAAAATACACAGTTTACTTGATTTTCATTAATACACTGTTGCAGAACAGCAGACTCACAAGTTTCATGTTAATTTCATGAATACATGATGTTGTCATAATTTTTCTGCCTTAAAGCTGCATTTCCACCTTGTATGCTCTTAAAAGACTTTTGGGCTGGGAAGATTCCAAAAGTGGATCTTTTTGAAAAATACACAGTTTACTTGATTTTCCTCAAGACATTGTACCAGAACAGCAAACGTTCAAGTTTCATGTTAATTTCATGAAAACATGATGTTCTCATCATTTTTCTGCCTTAAAGTTGCATTTCCACGTTTTATGCTCTTAAAATATGTTTCAGCTGGGATGTGGCCAAAAGTGGAATATTTTGAAAAATACACAGTTTACTTGATTTTCATTAATACACTGTTGCAGAACAGCAGACTCACAAGTTTCATGTTAATTTCATGAATACATGATGTTATCATAGTTTTTCTGCCTTAAAGCTGCATTTCCACGTTGTATGCTCATAAAAGACTTTTGGGCTGGGAAGATTCCAAAAGTGGATTTTGTTGAAAAATACACAGTTTACTTGATTTTCATTAATACACTGTCGCAGAACAGCAGACTCACAAGTTTCATGTTAATTTCATGAATACATGATTTTGTCATAATTTTTCTGCCTTAAAGCTGCATTTCCACGTTGTATGCTCTTTAAAGACTTTTGGGCTGGGAAGATTCCAAAAGTGGATTTTGTTGAAAAATACACAGTTTACTTGATTTTCCTCAAGACATTGTACCAGAACAGCACACTCTCAAGTTTCATGTTAATTTCACGAATAAATGATGTTATCATAGTTTTTCTCTACCTTAAAGCTGCATTTCCACGTTGTATGCTCTAAAAAGCAATTTCGGCTGGGAAGAGGCCAAAAGTGGATTTTATTGAAAAGTACACAGTTTACTTGATTTTCCTCAAAGAATTGTCCGAGAACAGCAAACGTTCAAGTTTCATGTTAATTTCATGAATACATGATGTTATCATAGTTTTTCTACCTTAAAGCTGCATTTCCACGTTGTATGCTCTTCAAAGTCTTTTGGGTTGGGATGTGGCCAAAAGTGGAATTTTTTGAAAAATACACTGTTTATTTGATTTTCCTCAAAGACTTTCCGAGAACAGCAAACGTTCAAGTTTCATGTTAATTTCATGAATACATGATGTTATCATAGTTTTTCTACCTTAAAGCTGCATTTCCACGTAGTATGCTCTTTAAAGACTTTTGGGCTGGGAAGATTCCAAAAGTGGATTTTGTTGAAAAATACACAGTTTACTTGATTTTCCTCAAGACATTGTACCAGAACAGCAAACGTTCAAGTTTCATGTTAATTTCATGAATACATGATGTTATCATAGTTTTTCTGCCTTAAAGTTGCATTTCCACGTTGTATGCTCTTAAAAGACTTTTGTGCTGGGAAGATTCAAAAACTGGATTTTGTTAAAAGATACACAGTTTACTTGATTTTCATTAATACACTGTCGCAGAACAGCAGACTCACAAGTTTCATGTTAATTTCATGAATACATGATGTTGTCATAATTTTTCTGCCTTACAGCTGCATTTCCACGTTGGATGCTCTTAAAATACGTTTCAGCTGGAATGTGGCCAAAAGTGGAATTTTTTGAAAAATACACAGTTTACTTGATTTTCCTCAAAGAATTGTCCGAGAACAGCAAACGTTCAAGTTTCATGTTAATTTCATGAATACATGATGTTATCATAGTTTTTCTACCTTAAAGCTGCATTTCCACGTAGTATGCTCTTTCAAGACTTTTGGGCTGGGAAGATTCCAAAAGTGGATTTTGTTGAAAAATACACAGTTTACTTGATTTTCATTAATACACTGTCGCAGAATAGCAGACTCACAAGTTTCATGTTAATTTCATGAATACATGATTTTGTCATAATTTTTCTGACTTAAAGCTGCATTTCCACGTTGTATGCTCTTTAAAGACTTTTGGGCTGGGAAGATTCCAAAAGTGGATTTTGTTGAAAAATACACAGTTTTACTTGATTTTCATTAATACACTGTCGCAGAACAGCAGACTCACAAGTTTCATGTTAATTTCACGAATAAATGATGTTATCATAGTTTTTCTCTAACTTAAAGCTGCATTTCCACGTTGTATGCTCTAAAAAGCAATTTCGGCTGTGAAGAGGCCAAAAGTGGATTTTGTTGAAAAGTACACAGTTTACTTGATTTTACTCAATACATTGTCCCAGAACAGCAGACTCTCAAGTTTCATGTTAATTTCATGAATACATTATGTTCTCATCATTTTTCTGCCTTAAAGCTGCATTTCCACGTTGGATGCTCTTAAAATACGTTTCAGCTGCGAACAGGCCAAAAAATTGTTTTAATGAAAAATACACAGTTTACTTGATATTCAACTATAAAATCTCCCAGAACAGCAGACTTTCCAAGTATCATATTATCTACATGAACATATGATGTTTCCATCACTTTTCTGCCTTAAAAATTAATTTTCAGTTTTTATGGTCTTAAACGGCGTTTCAGCCTGCGAACATGCCAAAGTGGATTTTTGCAAAATACACAGTTTACTTGATATTCCTCCATAAATCTCCCAGAATAGCAGACTTTCCAGGTTCATGTTATGTACATCAATATATGATGTTTCCATCACTTTTCTGCCTTACAGCTGCATTTCAGTTTTATGGTCTTAAACGGCGTTTCAGCATGCGAACAGGCCAAAAGTGGATTTTGTTGCAAAATAAACAGTTTACTTGATATTCCTCTATAAAATCTCCCAGAACAGCAAACTTTCAAGTATCATATTATCTACATGAACATATGATGTTTCCATCACTTTTCTGCCTTAAAAATTAATTTTCAGTTTTTATGGTCTTAAACAGCGTTTCAGCCTGCGAACATGCCAAAAGTGGATTTTGTTGCAAAATACACAGTTTACTTGATATTCCTCTATAAAATCTCCCAGAACAGCAGACTTTCCAGGTTCATGTTATGTACATCAATATATGATGTTTCCATCACTTTTCTGCCTTACAGCTGCATTTTCAGTTTTTATGGTCTTAAACGGCGTTTCAGCATGCGAACAAGTCAAAAGTGGATTTTGTTGCAAAATACACAGTTTACTTGATATTCCTCTATAAAATCTCCCAGAACAGCAAACTTTCAAGTATCATATTATCTAATGAACATATAATGTTTCCATCACTTTTCTATCTTAAAAATTAATTTTCAGTTTTTAAGGTCTCAAAAGGCGTTTCATCCTGCGAACATGCCAAAAGTGGATTTTGATGACAAATACACAGTTTACTTGCTATTCCTCTATAAAATCTCCCAGAACAGCAGACTTTCCAGGTTCATGTTATGTACATCAATATATGATGTTTCCATCACTTTTCTGCCTTACAGCTGCATTTTCAGTTTTTATGGTCTTAAACGGCGTTTCAGCATGAGAACAGGCCAAAAGTGGATTTTGTTGCAAAATACACAGTTTATTTGATATTCTTCTATAAAGTATCCAAGAACTGCAGACTTTCAAGTATCATGTTATCTACATGAATATATGATGTTTCCATCACTTTTCTGCCTTACAGCTGCATCTTCAATTTTTATGGTCTTAAACGGCGTTTCAGCATGCGAACAGGCCAAAAGTGGATTTTGTTGCAAAATAAACAGTTTACTTGATATTCCTCTATAAAATCTCCCAGAACAGCAGACCTTCCAGGTTCATGTTATGTACATGAATATGTGATGTTACCATTACTTTTCTTTCTTAAAAATTAATTTTTAGTTTTTATGGTCTCAAAAAGCGTTTCAGCCTGCGAACATGCCAAAAGTGGATTTTGTTTCAAAATACACAGTTTACTTGATATTCCTCTATAAAATCTCCCAGAACAGCAAACTTTCAAGTATCATATTATCTAATGAACATATAATGTTTCCATCACTTTTCTGCCTTAAAAATTAATTTTCAGTTTTTATGGTCTTAAACAGCGTTTCAGCCTGCGAACATGCCAAAAGTGGATTTTGATGCCAAATACACAGTTTACTTGATATTCCTCTATAAAATCTCCCAGAATAGCAGACTTTCCAGGTTCATGTTATGTACATCAATATATGATGTTTCCATCACTTTTCTGCCTTACAGCTGCATTTTCAGTTTTTATGGTCTTAAACGGCGTTTCAGCATGCGAACAGGTCAAAAGTGGATTTTGTTGCAAAATACACAGTTTACTTGATATTCCTCTATAAAATCTCCCAGAACAGCAAACTTTCAAGTATCATATTATCTAATGAACATATAATGTTTTCATCACTTTTCTATCTTAAAAATGGATTTTTAGTTTTTATGGTCTCAAAAAGCGTTTCAGCCTGCGAACAGGCCAAAAGTGGATTTTGTTGCAAAATACACAGTTTTCTTGATATTCTTCTATAAAGTCTCCCAGAACAGCAGACTTTCAAGTATCATATTATCTACATGAACATATGATGTTTCCATCTCTGTTCTGCCTTAAAAAATAATTTTCAGTTTTTATGGTCTTAAACAGCGTTTCAGCCTGCGAACATACCAAAAGTGGATTTTGTTGCAAAATACACAGTTTACTTGATATTCTTCTATAAAGTCTCCCAGAACAGCAGAATTTTCAAGTATCATATTATCTAATGAACATATAATGTTTCCATCACTTTTCTGCCTTAAAAATTAATTTTCAGTTTTTATGGTCTTAAACAGCGTTTCAGCCTGCGAACATGCCAAAAGTGGATTTTGATGCCAAATACACAGTTTACTTGATATTCCTCTATAAAATCTCCCAGAATAGCAGACTTTCCAGGTTCATGTTATGTACATCAATATATGATGTTTCCATCACTTTTCTGCCTTACAGCTGCATTTTCAGTTTTTATGGTCTTAAACGGCGTTTCAGCATGCGAACAAGTCAAAAGTGGATTTTGTTGCAAAATACACAGTTTACTTGATATTCCTCTATAAAATCTCCCAGAACAGCAAACTTTCAAGTATCATATTATCTAATGAACATATAATGTTTTCATCACTTTTCTATCTTAAAAATTAATTTTCAGTTTTTAAGGTCTCAAAAGGCGTTTCATCCTGCGAACATGCCAAAAGTGGATTTTGATGACAAATACACAGTTTACTTGCTATTCCTCTATAAAATCTCCCAGAACAGCAGACTTTCCAGGTTCATGTTATGTACATCAATATATGATGTTTCCATCACTTTTCTGCCTTACAGCTGCATTTTCAGTTTTTATGGTCTTAAACGGCGTTTCAGCATGAGAACAGGCCAAAAGTGGATTTTGTTGCAAAATACACAGTTTATTTGATATTCTTCTATAAAGTATCCAAGAACTGCAGACTTTCAAGTATCATGTTATCTACATGAATATATGATGTTTCCATCACTTTTCTGCCTTACAGCTGCATCTTCAATTTTTATGGTCTTAAACGGCGTTTCAGCATGCGAACAGGCCAAAAGTGGATTTTGTTGCAAAATAAACAGTTTACTTGATATTCCTCTATAAAATCTCCCAGAACAGCAGACCTTCCAGGTTCATGTTATGTACATGAATATGTGATGTTACCATTACTTTTCTTTCTTAAAAATTAATTTTTAGTTTTTATGGTCTCAAAAAGCGTTTCAGCCTGCGAACATGCCAAAAGTGGATTTTGTTTCAAAATACACAGTTTACTTGATATTCCTCTATAAAATCTCCCAGAACAGCAAACTTTCAAGTATCATATTATCTAATGAACATATAATGTTTCCATCACTTTTCTGCCTTAAAAATTAATTTTCAGTTTTTATGGTCTTAAACAGCGTTTCAGCCTGCGAACATGCCAAAAGTGGATTTTGATGCCAAATACACAGTTTACTTGATATTCCTCTATAAAATCTCCCAGAATAGCAGACTTTCCAGGTTCATGTTATGTACATCAATATATGATGTTTCCATCACTTTTCTGCCTTACAGCTGCATTTTCAGTTTTTATGGTCTTAAACGGCGTTTCAGCATGCGAACAGGTCAAAAGTGGATTTTGTTGCAAAATACACAGTTTACTTGATATTCCTCTATAAAATCTCCCAGAACAGCAAACTTTCAAGTATCATATTATCTAATGAACATATAATGTTTTCATCACTTTTCTATCTTAAAAATGGATTTTTAGTTTTTATGGTCTCAAAAAGCGTTTCAGCCTGCGAACAGGCCAAAAGTGGATTTTGTTGCAAAATACACAGTTTACTTGATATTCTTCTATAAAGTCTCCCAGAACAGCAGACTTTCAAGTATCATATTATCTACATGAACATATGATGTTTCCATCTCTGTTCTGCCTTAAAAATTAATTTTCAGTTTTTATGGTCTTAAACAGCGTTTCAGCCTGCGAACATACCAAAAGTGGATTTTGTTGCAAAATACACAGTTTACTTGATATTCTTCTATAAAGTCTCCCAGAACAGCAGAATTTCAAGTATCATATTATCTACATGAACATATGATGTTTCCATCAATTTTCTGACTTACAAATTAATTTTCAGTTTTTAAGGTCTCAAAAGGCGTTTCATCCTGCGAACATGCCAAAAGTGGATTTTGATGACAAATACACAGTTTACTTGCTATTCCTCTATAAAATCTCCCAGAACAGCAGACTTTACAGGTTCATGTTATGTACATCAATATATGATGTTTCCATCACTTTTCTGCCTTACAGCTGCATTTTCAGTTTTTATGGTCTTAAACGGCGTTTCAGCATGAGAACAGGCCAAAAGTGGATTTTGTTGCAAAATACACAGTTTATTTGATATTCTTCTATAAAGTATCCAAGAACTGCAGACTTTCAAGTATCATGTTATCTACATGAATATATGATGTTTCCATCACTTTTCTGCCTTACAGCTGCATCTTCAATTTTTATGGTCTTAAACGGCGTTTCAGCCAGCGAACAGGCCAAAAGTGGATTTTGTTGCAAAATACACAGTTTACTTGATATTCCTCTATAAAATCTCCCAGAACAGCAGACTTTCCAGGTACATGTTATGTACATGAATATATGATGTTTCCATCATTTTTCTTTCTTAAAAATTAATTTTAAGTTTTTATGGTCTCAAAAAGCGTTTCAGCCTGCGAACAGGCCAAAAGTGGATTTTGTCGCAAACTACACAGTTTACTTGATATTCTTCTGTAAAGTCTCCCAGAACAGCAGACATTCAAGTATCATATTATCTACATGAACATATGATGTTTCCATCACTTTTCTGACTTACAAATTAATTTTCAGTTTTTAAGGTCTCAAAAGGCGTTTCATCCTGCGAACATGCCAAAAGTGGATTTTGATGCCAAATACACAGTTTACTTGATATTCCTCTATAAAATCTCCCAGAATAGCAGACTTTCCAGGTTCATGTTATGTACATCAATATATGATGTTTCCATCACTTTTCTGCCTTACAGCTGCATTCTCAGTTTTTATGGTCTTAAACGGCGTTTCAGCCTGCGAACATACCAAAAGTGGATTCTTTTGCAAAATACACAGTTTACTTGATATTCCTCTATAAAATCTCCCAGAACAGCAAACTTTCAAGTATCATATTATCTAATGAATATATAATGTTTCCATCACTTTTCTATCTTAAAAATAGATTTTTTGTTTTTATGGTCTCAAAAAGCGTTTCAGCCTGCGAACAGGCCAAAAGTGGATTTTGTTGCAAAATACACAGTTTACTTAATATTCTTATATAAAGTCTCCCAGAATAACAGACTTTCCAGGTTCATGTTATGTACATGAATATATGATGTTTCCATCACTTTTCTGCCTTACAGCTGCATTTTCAGTTTTTATGGTCTTAAACGGCGTTTCAGCATGCGAACAGGTCAAAAGTGGATTTTGTTGCAAAATACACAGTTTACTTGATATTCTTCTATAAAGTCTCCCAGAATAACAGACTTTCCAGGTTCATGTTATGTACATGAATATATGATGTTTCCATCACTTTTCTGCCTTAGTGCGGCATTTTCAGTTTTTATGGTCTTAAACGGCGTTTCAGCATGCGAACAAGCCGAAAGTGGATTTTGTTGCAAAATACACAGTTTACTTGATATTCTTCTATAAAGTCTCCCAGAACAGCAGACTTTCAAGTATCATATTATCTACATGAACATATAATGTTTCCATCACTTTTCTATCTTAAAAATAGATTTTTAGTTTTTATGGTCTCAAAAAGCGTTTCAGCCTGCGAACATGCCAAAAGTGGATTTTGTTGCAAAATACACAGTTTACTTCATATTCCTCTATAAAATATCCCAGAATTGCAGACTTTCCAGGTACATGTTTTGTACATGAACATATGATGTTTCCATCAGTTTTCTTTCTGAAATTTTTTTTTTCAGTTTTTATGGTCTCAAAAAGCGTTTCAGCCTGCGAACAGGCCAAAAGTGGATTTTGTTGCAAACTACACAGTTTACTTGATATTCTTCTATAAAGTCTCCCAGAACAGCAGAATTTCAAGTATCATATTATCTACATGAACATATGATGTTTCCATCACTTTTCTGCCTTACAAATTAATTTTCAGTTTTTAAGGTCTCAAAAGGCGTTTCATCCTGCGAACATGCCAAAAGTGGATTTTGATGCCAAATACACAGTGTCAAAAATGACCCCGTATGGTTGACTGTTTATAAAGTATTCAGTAGAAATTATCACCCAGCTCTCTGTTTCAACTTTTTAGTCAACTTTATTCCAACTCATTTCCTGACATAAAATATGTCAACATTCATTTTCATAACATTTCACTTTTCAAAACTAACTTTTCCAAATAAAAACAGTCTGAATGTGCCCTCAGTTGCATGCGAGGCAGGTAGTAATGGCGTGATCTTTACAGATGTATGCATTGCATTTTTGGCACATTTTCGATGTTTTGAGATCACTTTGGTGAGGGCAGAATTTGCACCTTCTCCTTTTGGGTGTTGGGCCAGGAGGGGCGGCTGGGTGAGGGGCGGCTGGGCGAGGGGCGGCTGGGCGAGGGGCGGCTGGGCGAGGGGCGGCTCGGCGAGGAGCGGCTGGGCGAGGGGCGGCTAGGTGAGGGGCAGTGGCTGCAGAGGCAGAGGAGCAGAAGTCTTTTTCTCATATTCTTCCTCATCATCATGTTCATCATTTTCCTTCACTTCATACCCTTCTTCCCATTTCTTCAGCGGGCGATGTGGGGTCTTCTTCAGAGGAAGAAGTAGCATGTGGTCTGATTGTTGGATCTATCACCTCATCAATATTCTCCTTCTCTTCTGATCCTGAATCCTCCTCATCAGTTGATTCTTCCTCCTCCTCATGTTCAGCATTGTCCTCCTGCTCATTCTTTTCCCCAACATAGTTTAAAATGAGCTCACAAGCCTCCCGTGCAGTATAGCGCTTCTGCCTCCTCATTGTGCTGCCTGTCTCTCTAAAATGTGAAATGCAATGCTCCAACACCTGTGAGAAAAGACCTGTTTGTTTTTGTTGTTGTTGTCATAACCATTGCTTGACCCCAGACATCAAACATCCAAGATCAAAGATGTTTTGGAAAGCAGTATGGGGTGACAATTTGCCCCATTGCACCACTTTGTGCTGCAGGGTCTTTTTGACCCCAGAGGACAACAGAAGTTATTAAATTCAATAAATCACCCGTAATTCAATCAAATGACTTAAAATGCATTTTAATCATGAAGAGCATAGTATCCAACAACCCCCATTATTTTCAGACCATTTGATGAATAAAAAACTGGGGTCATAATGACTCCAGGACAACACAAGGTTAAACCCTAATATCTCCCTCCTTCTTGTAGCGGCTTCTCGCTTAATCCTACAGTTTTTATTACACTTTGT
Source organism: Ophiodon elongatus (assembly GCA_016806645.1). Classification (NCBI taxonomy): domain Eukaryota; kingdom Metazoa; phylum Chordata; class Actinopteri; order Perciformes; family Hexagrammidae; genus Ophiodon; species Ophiodon elongatus. The sequence goes on from JACSYO010002025.1 coordinate 22,980, forward strand.
TTGGTTTTTGCAAACGTTAGCCACTGCACTTTAGCTTAGCAGCTCGCGATGACTGCCTTCTCTTCCTCTCCCTCTCCTTCTCCCCCTTGCTCAGTGTGTCACCTGCTTAGCCATTCTTCTGCCTCCCTTAATGATAATGATACATGTAGTTTGCTTGCGAGGGTGCAGGCGAGGCTCAGTGAGTTAGAGGTACAGCTCCGCACCATAGGCTCAGTCGTTAGCTACAGTAGTTAGCCTGCCCCCTCCACCCCCCCATAGTCGGTGCGGGCCATCCAGCCATAGCTTCAGCTAGCTGTCCCCCGGCAGCCGGGAGGGTCCGAAGGAATCGGAAGTCAACGCAGAAGCGCACGGTGCACCACCAACCTCTTCACGTTTCTAACCGGTTCTCCCCACTCAGCGAGACACCCGCTGAGGACCCGACTCTGGTTATGGGTAGCTCCATAGTCAGAAACGTGAAGATAGCGAAGCCAGGGACCACAGTCACATGCATTCCGGGGGCCAGAGCGGGCGACGTTGAATCCTATTTAAAACTGCTGGCTGAGGATAAACGTAAATACAGTAAGATTGTAATACACGTCGACGGTAATAACACCCGAAGCCGACACTCGGAGGTCACTAAAGTTAATGTGGCATCGGTGTGTTCATATGCCAAAACAATGTTGGATTCCGTAGTTTTCTCTGGCCCTCTCCCAAATTTGGTCAATGATGAGATGTATAGCCGCATGTCATCATTCAACCGCTGGTTGTCAAGGTGTCCAGCAAACAATGTGGGCTTCGTTGATAATTGGGAGACTTTCTGGGGAAAACCTGGTATGATTAGGAGAGACGGCATTCATCCCACGTTGGATGCAGCGGATCTCATTTCTGCAAATCTGACCAACTTTGTTTGGACCATGGCAACCCAGAGTTCAGACCAGGAAGCAGAAGCAGAGTTGTAGTCTTACACCCTTCTCTGCACTTCCCATTAGAGCAGTTACCCACCCAAAACTATATAGGGACTGTGTCTGCCCCACGGCTACTTAAATTAATTAAATCAAAAGTAACCAGAAGAGGAGTTATACAAAATAATCTCATGAAAGTTAACACCACCAAGTGCAACAAAATAGGAGAATTAAATGTGGACTCTTAAATATCAGATCTTCGTCATCTAAAGCTGTTTTAGTAAATTATTTAATATCAGACAATCACATTGATCTATTCTGTCTTACTGAATCCTGGCTTTGTCATGAAGTATATGTCAGCCTAGATGAATCAACTCCTCCAAGTCACATCTGATCGAATAATAAACTCACATTCCTATAGGCACCGGCCGAGGTGGTGGAGTAGAAGCTATCTTCGACTCGATGTTAATTTCATGAATAAATGATGTTCTCATAGTTTTTCTGCCTTATAGCTGCATTTCCACTGTTGTATGTTCTTAAAAGACTTTCGGGTTGGGAAGATTCCAAAAGTTGATTCTGTTGAAAAATTACAGTACACATGATTTTCCGCAATACATTGTCCCAGGACAGCAGATTCTCAAGTTTCATGTTAATTTCATGAATACATGACGTTCTCATAATGTTCCTGCCTTAAACCTGCATTTCCACGTTGTATGCTCTTAAAAGATGTTTCTGGCTGGGAAGTTGCCAAAAGTGGATTTTGTTGAAAAATACACAGTTTACTTGATTTTCCTGAATACATTGTCCAAGGACAGCAGACTCTTAAGTTCCATGTTAATTTCATAAATAGATGATGTTCTCATCATGTTTCTGCCTCAAAGCTGCATTTCCACATTGTATGATCTTAAAAGACTTTTGGGCTGGGAAGATTCCAAAATATATCGGATGTGAAGAGGCCGAAAGTTGATTTTGTTGAAAAATACACAGTTCACTTGATTTTCCTCAAAGAATTGTCCAAGAACAGCAAACGTTCAAGTTTCATGTTAATTTCACGAATACATGATGTTATCATAGTTTTTCTGCCTTAAAGCTGCATTTCCACGTTGTATGCTCTTAAAAGACTTTTGGGCTGGGAAGATTCCAAAAGTGGATTTTTTTGAAAAATACACAGTTTACTTGATTTTCATTAATACACTGTCCCAGAACAGCAGACTCTCAAGTTTTATGTTAATTTCATGAATACATGATGTTCTCATAATGTTTCTGCCTTAAAGCTGCATTTCCACGTTGTATGTTCTTAAAAGACTTTTGGGCTGGGATGTGGCCAAAAGTGGATTTTGTTGAAAAATACACAGTTTATTTGATTTTCCTCAAAGAACTTTCCGAGAACAGCAAACGTTCAAGTTTCATGTTAATTTCATGAATACATGATGTTATCATAGTTTTTCTGCCTTATTGCTGCATTTCCACGTTGTATGCTCTTAAAAGACTTTTGGGCTGGGATGTGGCCAAAAGTGGATTTTGTTGAAAAATACACAGTTTATTTGATTTTCCTCAAAGAACTTTCCGAGAACATCAAACGTTCAAGTTTCATGTTAATTTCATGAATAGATGATGTTCTCATCATTTTTCTGCCTTAAAGCTGCATTTCCACCTTGTATGCTATAAAAAGCAATTTTGGCTGGGAAGAGGCCAAAAGTGGAATTTTTTGAAAAATACATTGTTTACTTGATTTTCCTCAAAGAATTGTCCTTAGAACAGCAAACGTTCAAGTTTCATGTTAATTTCATGAATACATGATGTTATCATAGTTTTTCTGCCTTAAAGCTGCATTTCCACATTGTATGCTCTTAAAAGACTTTTGGGCTGGGAAGATTCCAAAAGTGGATTTTGTTGAAAAATACACAGTTTACTTGATTTTCCTCAATACACTGTCGCAGAACAGCAGACTCACAAGTTTCATGTTAATTTCATGAATACATGATGTTGTCATAATTTTTCTGCCTTAAAGCTGCATTTCCACGTTGTATGCTCTTAAAATACGTTTCAGCTGGGATGTGGCCAAAAGTGGAATTTTTTGAAAAATACACTGTTTACTTGATTTTCCTCAAAGAATTGTCCGAGAACAGCAAACGTTCAAGTTTTATGTAAATTTCATGAGTACATGATGTTATCATCGTTTTTCTGCCTTAAAGCTGCATTTCAACGTTGTATGCTCTTAAAAGACTTTTGGGCTGGGATGTGGCCAAAAGTGGATTTTGTTGAAAAATACACAGTTTATTTGATTTTCCTCAAAGAACTTTCCGAGAACATCAAACGTTCAAGTTTCATGTTAATTTCATGAATAGATGATGTTATCATCATTTTTCTGCCTTAAAGCTGCATTTCCACTTTGTATGCTCTTAAAATACGTTTCAGCTGGGATGTGGCCAAAAGTGGAATTTTTTGAAAAATAAACTGTTTACTTGATTTTCCTCAAAGAATTGTCCGAGAACAGCAAACGTTCAAGTTTCATGTTAATTTAGTGAATACATGATGTTATCATAGTTTTTCTGCCTTAAAGCTGCATTTCCACCTTGTATGCTCTTAAAAGACTTTTGGGCTGGGAAGATTCAAAAAGTGGATTTTGTTGAAAAATACACAGTTTACTTGATTTTCATTAATACATTGTCGCAGAACAACAGACTCACAAGTTTCATGTTAATTTCATGAATACATGATGTTGTCATAATTTTTCTGCCTTAAAGCTGCATTTCCACGTAGTATGCTCTTAAAATACGTTTCAGCTGGGATGTGGCCAAAAGTGGAATGTTTTGAAAAATACACTGTTTACTTTATTTTCCTCAAAGAATTGTCCGAGAACAGCAAACGTTCAAGTTTCATGTTAATTTCATGAATACATGATGTTATCATAGTTTTTCTGCCTTAAAGCTGCATTTCCACCTTGTATGCTCTAAAAAACAATTTCGCCTGGAAAGAGGCCAAAAGTGGAATTTTTTGAAAAATACACTGTTTACTTGATTTTCCTCAAAGAATTGTCCTTAGAACAGCAAACGTTCAAGTTTCATGTTAATTTCATGAATACATGATGTTATCATAGTTTTTCTGCCTTAAAGCTGCATTTCCAGGTTGTATGCTCTTACAAGACTTTTGGGCTGGGAAGATTCAAAAACTGGATTATGTTGAAAAATACACAGTTTACTTGATTTTCATAAATACACTGTCGCAGAACAGCAGACTCTCAAGTTTCATGTTAATTTCATGAATACATGATGTTATCATAGTTTTTCTGCCTTAAAGCTGCATTTCCACCTTGTATGCTCTAAAAAACAATTTCGCCTGGAAAGAGGCCAAAAGTGGAATTTTTTGAAAAATACACAGTTTACTTGATTTTCATTAATACACTGTCGCAGAACAAATGACTCACAAGTTTCATGTTAATTTCATGAATACATGATGTTGTCATAATTTTTCTGCCTTAAAGCTGCATTTCCACGTAGTATGCTCTTAAAATACGTTTCAGCTGGGATGTGGCCAAAAGTGGAATGTTTTGAAAAATACACTGTTTACTTTATTTTCCTCAAAGAATTGTCCGAGAACAGCAAACGTTCAAGTTTCATGTTAATTTCATGAATACATGATGTTATCATAGTTTTTCTGCCTTAAAGCTGCATTTCCACCTTGTATGCTCTTAAAAGACTTTTGGGCTGGGAAGATTCCAAAAGTGGATTTTGTTGAAAAATACACAGTTTACTTGATTTTCATTAATACACTGTCGCAGAACAGCAGACTCACAAGTTTCATGTTAATTTCATGAATACATGATGTTGTCATAATTTTTCTGCCTTAAAGCTGCATTTCCACGTTGTATGCTCTTAAAATACGTTTTAGATGGGATGTGGCCAAAAGTGGAATTTTTTGAAAAATACACTGTTTACTTGATTTTCCTCAAAGAATTGTCCGAGAACAGCAAACGTTCAAGTTTCATGTTAATTTCATGAATACATGATGTTATCATAATTTTTCTGCCTTAAAGCTGCATTTCCACCTTGTATGCTCTAAAGCAATTTCGGCTGAGGCCAAAAGTGGAATTTTTTGAAAAATACATTGTTTACTTGATTTTCCTCAAAGAATTGTCCTTAGAACAGCAAACGTTCAAGTTTCATGTTAATTTCATGAATACATGATGTTATCATAGTTTTTCTGCCTTAAAGCTGATTTCCACCTTGTATGCTCTAAAAACAATTTCGCCTGGAAAGAGGCCAAAAGTGGAATTTTTTGAAAAATACACAGTTTACTTGATTTTCATTAATACACTGTCGCAGAACAGCAGACTCACAAGTTTCATGTTAATTTCATGAATACATGATGTTATCATAGTTTTTCTGCCTTAAAGCTGCATTTCCACGTTGTATGCTCTTAAAAGACTTTTGGGCTGGAAGATTCAAAGTGGATTTTGTTGAAAAATACACAGTTTACTTGATTTTCATGAATACACTGTCGCAGAACAAATGACTCACAAGTTTCATGTTAATTTCATGAATACATGATGTTGTCATAATTTTTCTGCCTTAAAGCTGCATTTCCACGTAGTATGCTCTTAAAATACGTTTCAGCTGGGATGTGGCCAAAAGTGGAATGTTTTGAAAAATACACTGTTTACTTGATTTTCCTCAAAGAATTGTCCGAGAACAGCAAACGTTCAAGTTTCATGTTAATTTCATGAATACATGATGTTGTCATAATTTTTCTGCCTTAAAGCTGCATTTCCACGTTGTATGCTCTTAAAAGACTTTTGGGCTGGGATGTGGCCAAAAGTGGATGTTGTTGAAAAATACACAGTTTATTTGATTTTCCTCAAAGAACTTTCCGAGAACATCAAACGTTCAAGTTTCATGTTAATTTCATGAATAGATGATGTTATCATCATTTTTCTGCCTTAAAGCTGCATTTCCACCTTGTATGCTCTAAAAAGCAATTTCGGCTGGGAAGAGGCCAAAAGTGGAATTTTTTGAAAAATACATTGTTTACTTGATTTTCCTCAAAGAATTGTCCTTAGAACAGCAAACGTTCAAGTTTCATGTTAATTTCATGAATACATGATGTTATCATAGTTTTTCTGCCTTAAAGCTGCATTTCCACCTTGTATGCTCTTAAAATACGTTTCAGCTGGGATGTGGCCAAAAGTGGAATGTTTTGAAAAATACACTGTTTACTTGATTTTCCTCAAAGAATTGTCCGAGAACAGCAAACGTTCAAGTTTCATGTTAATTTCATGAATACATGATGTTATCATAGTTTTTCTGCCTTAAAGCTGCATTTCCATGTTGTATGCTCTTAAAAGACTTTTGGGCTGGGAAGATTCAAAAAGTGGATTATGTTGAAAAATACACAGTTTATTTGATTTTCATTAATACACTGTCGCAGAAAAGCAGACTCACAAGTTTCATGTTAATTTCATGAATACATGATGTTGTCATAATTTTTCTGCCTTAAAGCTGCATTTCCACGTTGTATGCTCTTAAAATATATTTTAGCTGGGATGTGGCCAAAAGTGGAATTTTTTGAAAAATACACTGTTTACTTGATTTTCCTCAAAGAATTGTCCGAGAACAGCAAACGTTCAAGTTTCATGTTAATTTCATGAATACATGATGTTATCATAGTTTTTCTGCCTTAAAGCTGCATTTCCACCTTGTATGCTCTCAAAAACAATTTCGCCTGGAAAGAGGCCAAAAGTGGAATTTTTTGAAAAATACACAGTTTACTTGATTTTCATTAATACACTGTCGCAGAACAAATGACTCACAAGTTTCATGTTAATTTCATGAATACATGATGTTGTCATAATTTTTCTGCCTTAAAGCTGCATTTCCACGTTGTATGCTCTTAAAATACGTTTCAGCTGGTATGTGGCCAAAAGTGGAATGTTTTGAAAAATACACTGTTTACTTGATTTTTCCTCAAAGAATTGTCCGAGAACAGCAAACGTTCAAGTTTCATGTTAATTTCATGAATACATGATGTTATCATAGTTTTTCTGCCTTAAAGCTGCATTTCCACGTTGTATGCTCTTAAAATATGTTTCAGCTGGGATGTGGCCAAAAGTGGAATTTTTTGAAAAATACACTGTTTACTTGATTTTCCTCAAAGAATTGTCCGAGAACAGCAAACGTTCAAGTTTCATGTTAATTTCATGAATACATGATGTTATCATAGTTTTTCTGCCTTAAAGCTGCATTTCCACGTTGTATGCTCTTAAAAGACTTTTGGGCTGGGAAGATTCAAAAAGTGGATTTTGTTGAAAAATACACAGTTTACTTGATTTTCATTAATACACTGTCGCAGAACAACAGACTCACAAGTTTCATTGTAATTTCATGAATACATGATGTTGTCATAATTTTTCTGCCTTAAAGCTGCATTTCCACGTAGTATGCTCTTAAAATACGTTTCAGCTGGGATGTGGCCAAAAGTGGAATGTTTTGAAAAATACACTGTTTACTTTATTTTCCTCAAAGAATTGTCCGAGAACAGCAAACGTTCAAGTTTCATGTTAATTTCATGAATACATGATGTTATCATAGTTTTTCTGCCTTAAAGCTGCATTTCCACCTTGTATGCTCTAAAAAAAATTTCGCCTGGAAAGAGGCCAAAAGTGGAATTTTTTGAAAAATACACTGTTTACTTGATTTTCCTCAAAGAATTGTCCTTAGAAAAGCAAACGTTCAAGTTTCATGTTAATTTCATGAATACATGATGTTATCATAGTTTTTCTGCCTTAAAGCTGCATTTCCAGGTTGTATGCTCTTACAAGACTTTTGGGCTGGGAAGATTCAAAAACTGGATTATGTTGAAAAATACACAGTTTACTTGATTTTCATAAATACACTGTTGCAGAACAGCAGACTCTCAAGTTTCATGTTAATTTCATGAATACATGATGTTATCATAATTTTTCTGCCTTAAAGCTGCATTTCCACGTAGTATGCTCTTAAAATACGTTTCAGCTGGGATGTGGCCAAAAGTGGAATGTTTTGAAAAATACACTGTTTACTTGATTTTCCTCAAAGAATTGTCCGAGAACAGCAAACGTTCAAGTTTCATGTTAATTTCATGAATACATGATGTTATCATAGTTTTTCTGCCTTAAAGCTGCATTTCCACGTTGTATGCTCTTAAAAGACTTTTGGGCTGGGAAGATTCAAAAAGTGGATTTTGTTGAAAAATACACAGTTTACTTGATTTTCATTAATACACTGTCGCAGAACAACAGACTCACAAGTTTCATGTTAATTTCATGAATACATGATGTTGTCATAATTTTTCTGCCTTAAAGCTGCATTTCCACGTTGTATGCTCTTAAAAGACGTTTCAGCTGGGATGTGGCCAAAAGTGGAATGTTTTGAAAAATACACTGTTTACTTGATTTTCCTCAAAGAATTGTCCGAGAACAGCAAACGTTCAAGTTTCATGTTAATTTCATGAATACATGATGTTATCATAATTTTTCTGCCTTAAAGCTGCATTTCCACGTTGTATGCTCTTAAAATACGTTTGGGCTGGGAAGATTCCAAAAGTGGATTTTGTTGAAAAATACACAGTTTACTTGATTTTCCTCAAGAATTGTCCGAGAACAGCAAACGTTCAAGTTTCATGTTAATTTCATGAATACATGATGTTATCATCGTTTTTCTGCCTTAAAGCTGCATTTCAACGTTGTATGCTCTTAAAAGACTTTTGGGCTGGGATGTGGCCAAAAGTGGATTTTGTTGAAAAATACACAGTTTATTTGATTTTCCTCAAAGAACTTTCCGAGAACATCAAACGTTCAAGTTTCATGTTAATTTCATGAATAGATGATGTTATCATCATTTTTCTGCCTTAAAGCTGCATTTCCACTTTGTATGCTCTTAAAATACGTTTCAGCTGGGATGTGGCCAAAAGTGGAATTTTTTGAAAAATAAACTGTTTACTTGATTTTCCTCAAAGAATTGTCCGAGAACAGCAAACGTTCAAGTTTCATGTTAATTTAGTGAATACATGATGTTATCATAGTTTTTCTGCCTTAAAGCTGCATTTCCACGTTGTATGCTCTTAAAAGACTTTTGGGCTGGGAAGATTCAAAAAGTGGATTTTGTTGAAAAATACACAGTTTACTTGATTTTCATTAATACATTGTCGCAGAACAACAGACTCACAAGTTTCATGTTAATTTCATGAATACATGATGTTGTCATAATTTTTCTGCCTTAAAGCTGCATTTCCACGTAGTATGCTCTTAAAATACGTTTCAGCTGGGATGTGGCCAAAAGTGGAATGTTTTGAAAAATACACTGTTTACTTTATTTTCCTCAAAGAATTGTCCGAGAACAGCCAACGTTCAAGTTTCATGTTAATTTCATGAATACATGATGTTATCATAGTTTTTCTGCCTTAAAGCTGCATTTCCACCTTGTATGCTCTAAAAAACAATTTCGCCTGGAAAGAGGCCAAAAGTGGAATTTTTTGAAAAATACACTGTTTACTTGATTTTCCTCAAAGAATTGTCCTTAGAACAGCAAACATTCAAGTTTCATGTTAATTTCATGAATACATGATGTTATCATAGTTTTTCTGCCTTAAAGCTGCATTTCCAGGTTGTATGCTCTTACAAGACTTTTGGGCTGGGATGTGGCCAAAAGTGGATTTTGTTGAAAAATACACAGTTTATTTGATTTTCCTCAAAGAACTTTCCGAGAACATCAAACGTTCAAGTTTCATGTTAATTTCATGAATAGATGATGTTATCATAGTTTTTCTGCCTTAAAGCTGCATTTCCACCTTGTATGCTCTAAAAAACAATTTCGCCTGGAAAGAGGCCAAAAGTGGAATTTTTTGAAAAATACACAGTTTACTTGATTTTCATGAATACACTGTCGCAGAACAAATGACTCACAAGTTTCATGTTAATTTCATGAATACATGATGTTGTCATAATTTTTCTGCCTTAAAGCTGCATTTCCACGTTGTATGCTCTTAAAATACGTTTCAGCTGGGATGTGGCCAAAAGTGGAATGTTTTGAAAAATACACTGTTTACTTTATTTTCCTCAAAGAATTGTCCGAGAACAGCAAACGTTCAAGTTTCATGTTAATTTCATGAATACATGATGTTATCATAGTTTTTCTGCCTTAAAGCTGCATTTCCACCTTGTATGCTCTAAAAAACAATTTCGCCTGGAAAGAGGCCAAAAGTGGAATTTTTTGAAAAATACACAGTTTACTTGATTTTCATTAATACACTGTCGCAGAACAGCAGACTCACAAGTTTCATGTTAATTTCATGAATACATGATGTTGTCATAATTTTTCTGCCTTAAAGCTGCATTTCCACGTTGTATGCTCTTAAAATACGTTTTAGATGGGATGTGGCCAAAAGTGGAATTTTTTGAAAAATACACTGTTTACTTGATATTCCTCAAAGAATTGTCCGAGAACAGCAAAAGTTCAAGTTTCATGTTAATTTCATGAATAGATGATGTTATCATCATTTTTCTGCCTTAAAGCTGCATTTCCACCTTGTATGCTCTAAAAAGCAATTTCGGCTGGGAAGAGGCCAAAAGTGGAATGTTTTGAAAAATACATTGTTTACTTGATTTTCCTCAAAGAATTGTCCTTAGAACAGCAAACGTTCAAGTTTCATGTTAATTTCATGAATACATGATGTTATCATAGTTTTTCTGCCTTAAAGCACAAACAACACACCAAGTTTCATGTTAATTTCATGAATACATGATGTTATCATAGTTTTTCTGCCTTAAAGCTGCATTTCCACGTTGTATGCTCTTAAAAGACTTTTGGGCTGGGAAGATTCCAAAAGTGGATTTTGTTGAAAAATACACAGTTTACTTGATTTTCATTAATACACTGTCGCAGAACAAAAGACTCACAAGTTTCATGTTAATTTCATGAATACATGATGTTGTCATAATTTTTCTGCCTTAAAGCTGCATTTCCACGTAGTATGCTCTTAAAATACGTTTCAGCTGGGATGTGGCCAAAAGTGGAATGTTTTGAAAAATACACTGTTTACTTGATTTTCCTCAAAGAATTGTCCGAGAACAGCAAACGTTCAAGTTTCATGTTAATTTCATGAATACATGATGTTGTCATAATTTTTCTGCCTTAAAGCTGCATTTCCACGTTGTATGCTCTTAAAAGACTTTTGGGCTGGGATGTGGCCAAAAGTGGATTTTGTTGAAAAATACACAGTTTACTTGATTTTCCTCAAAGAACTGTCCGAGAACATCAAACGTTCAAGTTTCATGTTAATTTCATGAATACATGATGTTATCATCATTTTTCTGCCTTAAAGCTGCATTTCCACCTTGTATGCTCTAAAAAGCCATTTCGGCTGGGAAGAGGCCAAAAGTGGAATTTTTTGAAAAATACACTGTTTACTTGATTTTCCTCAAAGAATTGTCCGAGAACAGCAAACGTTCAAGTTTCATGTTAATTTCATGAATACATGATGTTATCATAGTTTTTCTGCCTTAAAGCTGCATTTCCACGTTGTATGCTCTTAAAATACGTTTCAGCTGGGATGTGGCCAAAAGTGGAATGTTTTGAAAAATACACTGTTTACTTGATTTTCCTCAAAGAATTGTCCGAGAACAGCAAACGTTCAAGTTTCATGTTAATTTCATGAATACATGATGTTATCATAGTTTTTCTGCCTTAAAGCTGCATTTCCATGTTGTATGCTCTTAAAAGACTTTTGGGCTGGGAAGATTCAAAAAGTGGATTATGTTGAAAAATACACAGTTTATTTGATTTTCATTAATACACTGTCGCAGAACAGCAGACTCACAAGTTTCATGTTAATTTCATGAATACATGATGTTGTCATAATTTTTCTGCCTTAAAGCTGCATTTCCACGTTGTATGCTCTTAAAATATATTTTAGCTGGGATGTGGCCAAAAGTGGAATTTTTTGAAAAATACACTGTTTACTTGATTTTCCTCAAAGAATTGTCCGAGAACAGCAAACGTTCAAGTTTCATGTTAATTTCATGAATACATGATGTTATCATAGTTTTTCTGCCTTAAAGCTGCATTTCCACCTTGTATGCTCTCAAAAACAATTTCGCCTGGAAAGAGGCCAAAAGTGGAATTTTTTGAAAAATACACAGTTTACTTGATTTTCATTAATACACTGTCGCAGAACAAATGACTCACAAGTTTCATGTTAATTTCATGAATACATGATGTTGTCATAATTTTTCTGCCTTAAAGCTGCATTTCCACGTAGTATGCTCTTAAAATACGTTTCAGCTGGTATGTGGCCAAAAGTGGAATGTTTTGAAAAATACACTGTTTACTTGATTTTTCCTCAAAGAATTGTCCGAGAACAGCAAACGTTCAAGTTTCATGTTAATTTCATGAATACATGATGTTATCATAGTTTTTCTGCCTTAAAGCTGCATTTCCACGTTGTATGCTCTTAAAATACGTTTCAGCTGGGATGTGGCCAAAAGTGGAATTTTTTGAAAAATACACTGTTTACTTGATTTTCCTCAAAGAATTGTCCGAGAACAGCAAACGTTCAAGTTTCATGTTAATTTCATGAATACATGATGTTATCATAGTTTTTCTGCCTTAAAGCTGCATTTCCACGTTGTATGCTCTTAAAAGACTTTTGGGCTGGGAAGATTCAAAAAGTGGATTTTGTTGAAAAATACACAGTTTACTTGATTTTCATTAATACACTGTCGCAGAACAACAGACTCACAAGTTTCATTGTAATTTCATGAATACATGATGTTGTCATAATTTTTCTGCCTTAAAGCTGCATTTCCACGTAGTATGCTCTTAAAATACGTTTCAGCTGGGATGTGGCCAAAAGTGGAATGTTTTGAAAAATACACTGTTTACTTTATTTTCCTCAAAGAATTGTCCGAGAACAGCAAACGTTCAAGTTTCATGTTAATTTCATGAATACATGATGTTATCATAGTTTTTCTGCCTTAAAGCTGCATTTCCACCTTGTATGCTCTAAAAAACAATTTCGCCTGGAAAGAGGCCAAAAGTGGAATTTTTTGAAAAATACACTGTTTACTTGATTTTCCTCAAAGAATTGTCCTTAGAACAGCAAACGTTCAAGTTTCATGTTAATTTCATGAATACATGATGTTATCATAGTTTTTCTGCCTTAAAGCTGCATTTCCAGGTTGTATGCTCTTACAAGACTTTTGGGCTGGGAAGATTCAAAAACTGGATTATGTTGAAAAATACACAGTTTACTTGATTTTCATAAATACACTGTTGCAGAACAGCAGACTCTCAAGTTTCATGTTAATTTCATGAATACATGATGTTATCATAATTTTTCTGCCTTAAAGCTGCATTTCCACGTAGTATGCTCTTAAAATACGTTTCAGCTGGGATGTGGCCAAAAGTGGAATGTTTTGAAAAATACACTGTTTACTTGATTTTCCTCAAAGAATTGTCCGAGAACAGCAAACGTTCAAGTTTCATGTTAATTTCATGAATACATGATGTTATCATAGTTTTTCTGCCTTAAAGCTGCATTTCCACGTTGTATGCTCTTAAAAGACTTTTCGGCTGGGAAGAGGCCAAAAGTGGATTTTGTTGAAAAATACACAGTTTACTTGATTTTCATTAATACACTGTCGCAGAACAACAGACTCACAAGTTTCATGTTAATTTCATGAATACATGATGTTGTCATAATTTTTCTGCCTTAAAGCTGCATTTCCACGTAGTATGCTCTTAAAATACGTTTCAGCTGGGATGTGGCCAAAAGTGGAATGTTTTGAAAAATACACTGTTTACTTGATTTTCCTCAAAGAATTGTCCGAGAACAGCAAACGTTCAAGTTTCATGTTAATTTCATGAATACATGATGTTATCATAGTTTTTCTGCCTTAAAGCTGCATTTCCACGTTGTATGCTCTTAAAAGACTTTTGGGCTGGGAAGATTCAAAAAGTGGATTTTGTTGAAAAATACACAGTTTACTTGATTTTCATTAATACACTGTCGCAGAACAACAGACTCACAAGTTTCATGTTAATTTCATGAATACATGATGTTGTCATAATTTTTCTGCCTTAAAGCTGCATTTCCACGTAGTATGCTCTTAAAATACGTTTCAGCTGGGATGTGGCCAAAAGTGGAATGTTTTGAAAAATACACTGTTTACTTTATTTTCCTCAAAGAATTGTCCGAGAACAGCAAACGTTCAAGTTTCATGTTAATTTCATGAATACATGATGTTATCATAGTTTTTCTGCCTTAAAGCTGCATTTCCACGTTGTATGCTCTTAAAATACGTTTCGGCTGGGAAGAGGCCAAAAGTGGAATTTGTTGAAAAATACACAGTTTACTTGATTTTCCTCAAGAATTGTCCGAGAACAGCAAACGTTCAAGTTTCATGTTAATTTCATGAATACATGATGTTATCATCGTTTTTCTGCCTTAAAGCTGCATTTCAACGTTGTATGCTCTTAAAAGACTTTTGGGCTGGGATGTGGCCAAAAGTGGATTTTGTTGAAAAATACACAGTTTATTTGATTTTCCTCAAAGAACTTTCCGAGAACATCAAACGTTCAAGTTTCATGTTAATTTCATGAATAGATGATGTTATCATCATTTTTCTGCCTTAAAGCTGCATTTCCACGTTGTATGCTCTTAAAATACGTTTCAGCTGGGATGTGGCCAAAAGTGGAATTTTTTGAAAAATACACTGTTTACTTGATTTTCCTCAAAGAATTGTCCGAGAACAGCAAACGTTCAAGTTTCATGTTAATTTCATGAATACATGATGTTATCATAGTTTTTCTGCCTTAAAGCTGCATTTCCACGTTGTATGCTCTTAAAAGACTTTTGGGCTGGGAAGATTCAAAAAGTGGATTTTGTTGAAAAATACACAGTTTACTTGATTTTCATTAATACATTGTCGCAGAACAACAGACTCACAAGTTTCATGTTAATTTCATGAATACATGATGTTGTCATAATTTTTCTGCCTTAAAGCTGCATTTCCACGTAGTATGCTCTTAAAATACGTTTCAGCTGGGATGTGGCCAAAAGTGGAATGTTTTGAAAAATACACTGTTTACTTTATTTTCCTCAAAGAATTGTCCGAGAACAGCAAACGTTCAAGTTTCATGTTAATTTCATGAATACATGATGTTATCATAGTTTTTCTGCCTTAAAGCTGCATTTCCACCTTGTATGCTCTAAAAAACAATTTCGCCTGGAAAGAGGCCAAAAGTGGAATTTTTTGAAAAATACACTGTTTACTTGATTTTCCTCAAAGAATTGTCCTTAGAACAGCAAACGTTCAAGTTTCATGTTAATTTCATGAATACATGATGTTATCATAGTTTTTCTGCCTTAAAGCTGCATTTCCAGGTTGTATGCTCTTACAAGACTTTTGGGCTGGGATGTGGCCAAAAGTGGATTTTGTTGAAAAATACACAGTTTATTTGATTTTCCTCAAAGAACTTTCCGAGAACATCAAACGTTCAAGTTTCATGTTAATTTCATGAATAGATGATGTTATCATAGTTTTTCTGCCTTAAAGCTGCATTTCCACCTTGTATGCTCTAAAAAACAATTTCGCCTGGAAAGAGGCCAAAAGTGGAATTTTTTGAAAAATACACAGTTTACTTGATTTTCATGAATACACTGTCGCAGAACAAATGACTCACAAGTTTCATGTTAATTTCATGAATACATGATGTTGTCATAATTTTTCTGCCTTAAAGCTGCATTTCCACGTAGTATGCTCTTAAAATACGTTTCAGCTGGGATGTGGCCAAAAGTGGAATGTTTTGAAAAATACACTGTTTACTTTATTTTCCTCAAAGAATTGTCCGAGAACAGCAAACGTTCAAGTTTCATGTTAATTTCATGAATACATGATGTTATCATAGTTTTTCTGCCTTAAAGCTGCATTTCCACCTTGTATGCTCTAAAAAACAATTTCGCCTGGAAAGAGGCCAAAAGTGGAATTTTTTGAAAAATACACAGTTTACTTGATTTTCATTAATACACTGTCGCAGAACAGCAGACTCACAAGTTTCATGTTAATTTCATGAATACATGATGTTGTCATAATTTTTCTGCCTTAAAGCTGCATTTCCACGTTGTATGCTCTTAAAATACGTTTTAGATGGGATGTGGCCAAAAGTGGAATTTTTTGAAAAATACACTGTTTACTTGATATTCCTCAAAGAATTGTCCGAGAACAGCAAAAGTTCAAGTTTCATGTTAATTTCATGAATAGATGATGTTATCATCATTTTTCTGCCTTAAAGCTGCATTTCCACCTTGTATGCTCTAAAAAGCAATTTCGGCTGGGAAGAGGCCAAAAGTGGAATTTTTTGAAAAATACATTGTTTACTTGATTTTCCTCAAAGAATTGTCCTTAGAACAGCAAACGTTCAAGTTTCATGTTAATTTCATGAATACATGATGTTATCATAGTTTTTCTGCCTTAAAGCTGCATTTCCACCTTGTATGCTCTAAAAAACAATTTCGCCTGGAAAGAGGCCAAAAGTGGAATTTTTTGAAAAATACACAGTTTACTTGATTTTCATTAATACACTGTCGCAGAACAGCAGACTCACAAGTTTCATGTTAATTTCATGAATACATGATGTTATCATAGTTTTTCTGCCTTAAAGCTGCATTTCCACGTTGTATGCTCTTAAAAGACTTTTGGGCTGGGAAGATTCAAAAACTGGATTTTGTTGAAAAATACACAGTTTACTTGATTTTCATGAATACACTGTCGCAGAACAAATGACTCACAAGTTTCAAGTTAATTTCATGAATACATGATGTTGTCATAATTTTTCTGCCTTAAAGCTGCATTTCCACGTAGTATGCTCTTAAAATACGTTTCAGCTGGGATGTGGCCGAAAGTGGAATGTTTTGAAAAATACACTGTTTACTTGATTTTCCTCAAAGAATTGTCCGAGAACAGCAAACGTTCAAGTTTCATGTTAATTTCATGAATACATGATGTTGTCATAATTTTTCTGCCTTAAAGCTGCATTTCCACGTTGTATGCTCTTAAAAGACTTTTGGGCTGGGATGTGGCCAAAAGTGGATTTTGTTGAAAAATACACAGTTTATTTGATTTTCCTCAAAGAACTTTCCGAGAACATCAAACGTTCAAGTTTCATGTTAATTTCATGAATAGATGATGTTATCATCATTTTTCTGCCTTAAAGCTGCATTTCCACCTTGTATGCTCTAAAAAGCAATTTCGGCTGAGAAGAGGCCAAAAGTGGAATTTTTTGAAAAATACATTGTTTACTTGATTTTCCTCAAAGAATTTTCCTTAGAACAGCAAACGTTCAAGTTTCATGTTAATTTCATGAATACATGATGTTATCATAGTTTTTCTGCCTTAAAGCTGCATTTCCACCTTGTATGCTCTTAAAATACGTTTCAGCTGGGATGTGGCCAAAAGTGGAATGTTTTGAAAAATACACTGTTTACTTGATTTTCCTCAAAGAATTGTCCGAGAACAGCAAACGTTCAAGTTTCATGTTAATTTCATGAATACATGATGTTATCATAGTTTTTCTGCCTTAAAGCTGCATTTCCATGTTGTATGCTCTTAAAAGACTTTTGGGCTGGGAAGATTCAAAAAGTGGATTATGTTGAAAAATACACAGTTTATTTGATTTTCATTAATACACTGTCGCAGAAAAGCAGACTCACAAGTTTCATGTTAATTTCATGAATACATGATGTTGTCATAATTTTTCTGCCTTAAAGCTGCATTTCCACGTTGTATGCTCTTAAAATATATTTTAGCTGGGATGTGGCCAAAAGTGGAATTTTTTGAAAAATACACTGTTTACTTGATTTTCCTCAAAGAATTGTCCGAGAACAGCAAACGTTCAAGTTTCATGTTAATTTCATGAATACATGATGTTATCATAGTTTTTCTGCCTTAAAGCTGCATTTCCACCTTGTATGCTCTCAAAAACAATTTCGCCTGGAAAGAGGCCAAAAGTGGAATTTTTTGAAAAATACACAGTTTACTTGATTTTCATTAATACACTGTCGCAGAACAAATGACTCACAAGTTTCATGTTAATTTCATGAATACATGATGTTGTCATAATTTTTCTGCCTTAAAGCTGCATTTCCACGTAGTATGCTCTTAAAATACGTTTCAGCTGGTATGTGGCCAAAAGTGGAATGTTTTGAAAAATACACTGTTTACTTGATTTTTCTTCAAAGAATTGTCCGAGAACAGCAAACGTTCAAGTTTCATGTTAATTTCATGAATACATGATGTTATCATAGTTTTTCTGCCTTAAAGCTGCATTTCCACGTTGTATGCTCTTAAAATATTTTTCTGTCTGGGAAGTTGCCAAAAGTGGATTTTGTTGAAAAATACACAATTTACTTGATTTTCCTCAAAGAATTGTCCGAGAACAGCAAACTCTCAAGTTTCATGTTAATTTCATGAATACATGATGTTCTCATCACTTTTCTGACTTAAAGCTGCATTTGCAGTATTTATGGTCTGAAAAGATGTCTCAGGCTGGGAAGAGGCCAAAAGTGGAATTTGTTGAAAAATACACAGTTTACTTGATTTTCATTAATACACTGTCGCAGAACAACAGACTCACAAGTTTCATTGTAATTTCATGAATACATGATGTTGTCATAATTTTCTGCCTTAAAGCTGCATTTCCACGTAGTATGCTCTTAAAATACGTTTCAGCTGGGATGTGGCCAAAAGTGGAATGTTTTGAAAAATACACTGTTTACTTTATTTTCCTCAAAGAATTGTCCGAGAACAGCAAACGTTCAAGTTTCATGTTAATTTCATGAAAACATGATGTTCTCATCATTTTTCTGCCTTAAAGTTGCATTTCCACATTGTATGCTCTTAAAAGTCTTTTGGGTTGGGATGTGGCCAAAAGTGGAATTTTTTGAAAAATACACTGTTTACTTGATTTTCCTCAAAGAATTGTCCGAGAACAGCAAACGTTCAAGTTTCATGTTAATTTCATGAATACATGATGTTATCATAGTTTTTCTGCCTTAAAGCTGCATTTCCACCTTGTATACTCTTAAAAGACTTTCTGGGAAGATTCCAAAAGTGGATTTTTTGAAAAATACACAGTTTACTTGATTTTCATCAATACACTGTCGCAGAAACAAAAGACTCTCAAGTTTCATGTTAATTTCATGAATACATGATGTTATCATAATTTTTCTACCTTAAAGCTGCATTTCCACGTAGTATGCTCTTAAAATACGTTTCAGCTGGGAAGAGGCCAAAAGTGGAATTTTTTGAAAAATACACAGTTTACTTGATTTTCCTCAAAGAATTGTCCCAGAACAGCAAACGTTCAAGTTTCATGTTAATTTCATGAATACATGATGTTGTCATAATTTTTCTGCCTTAAAGCTGCATTTCCACGTAGTATGCTCTTAAAATACGTTTCAGCTGGTATGTGGCCAAAAGTGGAATGTTTTGAAAAATACACTGTTTACTTGATTTTTCCTCAAAGAATTGTCCGAGAACAGCAAACGTTCAAGTTTCATGTTAATTTCATGAATACATGATGTTATCATACTTTTTCTAGCTAAAGCTGCATTTCCAATTCTATTCTCTTAAAATACTTTTAGGCTGACAAGATTCAAAAAGTGGATTTTGTT
>JACSYO010002026.1:0-23102 GCA_016806645.1 Ophiodon elongatus
TTTTTCTGTAGTGGCTGAATTTCTTCCGTTTAGTGCGTATTCTGCTTGATGATGGTTAACTTCCTTAAAACCTGATTCTGTATAAACTTCACAACTATTTCCTATCTGACTGCTAGTGAGGCGCCACGATAACTCACTTACGGGACCTCAGTAATTGACCACCCACAGAATACCAGAGAGATTGGATCAAAGTTCAATTCACGTAGATTTATTTGCAATGCACAGATTACAAACAACTCGAGTTGGGGTCCGGAAGTACAACTCACGAACATTCAGATTGACATAGTACTTATAATGCAACATTCTGATTTAGGCGCAGCCCCCGGTCCCACCCCTTAACCCCGCCCCTGCAGCCATTTTGACCTCGTATCGGGTGACCTCATACCTCACGCACGCCATGCTACCCAGTTGACGCCGTCTCAATACAGAAACTGATTATTTCGCCGTCTGCCTCCCATGTTTACTTTCACAATATTCCCCTGCTACCCGCCATAATATCCACAACAGCTGAGTCTAAGGCGTCAGCTCATCGCGACCTTGTCGTCTTCTGCCTTCACTGGGTTGCCTTCTCTGTACCTTATCTCCTGAGTCTGTCTACCCCCGATTTCCATGGACCTGCTTACTTTCACATGAATGTAACCTATAATACTATGTCAGTGATTAGATTTATATAACTATGAATATTGTGCTCTTAATATATGTGTTAATGTGGCTTCATAGCTTTCCTAAGCGTAAGACATTTATTAAGCATACACATAAAACATTTTCCTTCCACATTTCCAACAATTCTGATGCGATTACTGAACAGCTGCTCACTAATCTGATATTAATTAGCTGTTAATGGTGGACAAGCGTCCATCATTTACATAGGGGGCAGTTTTGAGACAGAGCAGACATGTAGCATTCAGTCATCATTATAAATCTGCTTTTGCCTGTTGTGCATACACACACACACACACACACACACACACACACACACACACACACACACACACACGCACACGTTTTTTTCTGATGATAGGTGCCCATGTTTTTTGCAGATGTTGTGGAGGCTGTATTAAAGACAACAGAACGGTGATGATGAGCACAAACAAGCAGCAAGAAGGAGGTTAGATATATCCTGTCACATACATCACAGAGATCACTCCTGTTTCTTTGGAGGATTAGAGGATGAATATATTTGAGAGACAACAAAGGACATTTACAGGAAATGAGATAAAGCCTTAAATCCTCCTCTGGAAACGAGCAGACATCAATACAAACACAAACAGCTTCACATACTTGTTGTATGCCAGAGGTTGTGGATAATTGAAATGCTCTGCTGGTAGCTGAAGCCCATGAAAAAGATGAACAACCTCTTTAGTTAATCTGCTTCTTCCAGTCAGCCTCTGTGTGAAAGCCTCCACAGTGGCTTCATTCAGCTCAGGCTGAGCTGTGTTCAATAGGCCTTACCTCCAGCCTCGCTGAGAGGGACCTGGTATTTACAGAGAGAAAGAAGTCCTGCACATTGATTCTGCTGCTTTGTGACCGAGTCTGAGGACAGAAGAGCAATAGAAATAGAAGTCGTCATTCTCTCTCTCTCTCTCTCTCTCTCTCTCTCTATTGTTTATCCCTTTAGAAATTAAAATATGACTATGATAAAGAAAGATTCAAAATGTTTGACCCTCTGAATATTTTTATTGTGGTTACTATGGCAACATGCAAATATTTAGATCAAATATTATTTGCATAAATTAATGTTAATTGCGTGCAAAGAAGGAACCTTTATTTGTATATAAAACCTTTCTTCTTCTCCTCAGTAACAAAGTAATTGTGACAAAGCAAAGACCTTTAAATGAGCCAAACACAATGCTTCATATTTAACAGAGACAGTTTTATATTGAATGTTAATTAGCATGACGTGAATAATCACCTCCTGCTTGTATTTCAGTCTCCTGTTTTCTGAATATTTTGCACAAAAACAACCAGCAGAGATCCTCCAGTATGGACAGGGTGTAGACACTGGTGGTGCTCGGAGGAGAAAAGTGAAACAGCAACAGATTGACAATTTTTGCAGCAAATATTTTGACTAGTAATAGTTTAAATAATAACATCAGAAACTGCTCCATTATTTAAGTATTTAAGGTGTCACAGTAAGCCATTCATTGCACCAACGTTTTCCTGCTTTTCTCTCTCAAAATGTCTCAAACAGATATATTGCTGTGAAAAGACATGGAAGTTAAGACACTGATTCACAAAGCAGGCAAGTTGGGGAGGGAACGTGTCCTCACAGAAGGACACATTCATAGGACAGGATGATAAGATGATGAGAGGTGTGCTGACTAATGAGGGGAGTTTCTTCTCGTTAACGTTTGTATTGTATGCCTGAGCTTTGGAAGTAAAAGTTTGTCACGTGAACTGTGACTGAAACAGTTGTGTCTGCACATGTAGAGGGAACTCTTCTAAAACTGACAAAGGAAGATGAGGTGATACTGCTACATAGTGTCAATGATGTGTGTGAAAAAAGAACAAGAAATACGTATAAAAAAAAATTATATGGCCGATATGGATGTTTGTGTTGTTGGTGGAAATAAGTGTGAGAAGCTTTTCTAGCAGCATAAAGAAAATGCCACACTTCAAGAGGAACATGAAGGTTTGTATTATTCCATCTCCAGTTCTGTAAACTTTATATTGAACTGTGACAGAATCTCTGCTCTGAAAACAGTCCCGTCCTGCTGAACATGAAATAATCTTTTCATGGTGTATAGTGTTATAGTGTGTCACAACTGTGAGAGGATCTGGTGCTTTCTTCTGGTGCTTTGATCGACGATGTCAGCAGTGTTCACACATTTAGACTTGCAGTACACATTTTTGACAAAACATTTTTATGGTTAGCTATCTGGAAGTCTGGCTCAGTTTAGTTAGGTCAAGTGTATAAGAGCGAGAGATTATAAGAGGAAGAGACACATTATATAAAATTGTCAATAGATATCAGTAACTTCATGATTTAGAAAATTGTATTCTGTATTTCAGGGAATCAAATTCAGAATTAATCAAACATTCCCCTCAGGGAAAGCTAAATAATGTCTTTAAGTACTACAAGGATGGATAAAATAAATATATTCATGAAGAAAACTGCTTAAAACTGCTCAATGCTCCTGTTTAGGTGCATATCTGCATCATATCAAAGCATCTCTAAACACCTGCTACAGTACTGATGAGCAGACTTTAATAAAATAAGATGGACATCGATGGTTTGGTCACTAGTTTTTATGCAACAGCAACTATTCATGGTGTTTTGGTTTGTTTCAAAGAAGCATCTGTTAGCTCCTCAACACATCTGGAGGAACATCTGGAGTGAGTCTAGTTCTGAATTAAAGTTGTGGACATGAACCTGATTCACACATTTCAAACCACATCAGTCTGTTTGAGGGGTTCACAGCATATTCTGCTCCTATATAATACATTTGACTCTTTATGTATCAGCTGAATGTTTAAGATGCATTATCTTCTTTTCACTTAGAAATACTCCAGGCTCTCACACATGTACTCAAATGTAAATGAAGGGTAAGTCATGAGTTGTTTCCAGACATCTTGTCTTCATGGCTTTGCCTATGATTGTTATCAGTTGAGTTGAAAAGTGGAGGACAAGGACAAGAGGAGAACAAGTCTACAAAGTTAGTGAAATGGATTTGAGAGAGGAATACAAGTGTTGATGAGTTGAAGTGTTTGGAGAACCATGGATCTACTGAATATTCATCATGTACTTTTATGTTTCCTTGAGGAAATATTTTATCATTACAGACTTTCTTCTTTACAGCTGCTCCCTTCCTGATAAATGTTTTCATTCAGCTGAAATGAAAATAATAAATTCAATTAAATTTGTCTTGTATAGCACAAAATCACAAATTTGCCTCAGAAGGTGAGGATCAGTATGTGCTTCAAGTTTCACTGAACTATTTTCTGTCTTTCCTCTGTCTTGCTGTTCCTCTCAGCATGTGTCAGCTCTCGACAATGAATGGTTTATCTGCTGCACTCTGGGAAATTGGTTTCCTCCATCTACAGGTGTTCTGTGTCTGTGACTAGCAGTCGGCTCTGTGCCCATCTTGTCATTTACCTCCACATTTAATGAGACATTTAGAAACAACAAGTGAATATGCAGAGGGATGAGAAAGAAAGACACAGAGAGAAACTGAAAGAAAAAAAAGAGTAGACTTCAACTTTTGTCTGCCTGAAGGTAAAACCTTCTTTCTTTGATTCATGTTCATAACGTGTTACATTTCTGTAACAAATCCTCACCTCAGCCACAGATAATTTACATTTAAATAGGAATACAGTGCTGTGAAGATAAACTGTGTGAGGCTGGGGATAATGTATTAGAGTAAGTCTGTCATCATGTTTGCCTTACTTATGAATCAATGAAAGCTTAGCTCAGTCACTGGCCTATACCATTGTTTTCATAAACAAAGACAATATCCACTGGTCTCCTGTATTAATATTCTGGATGCAGTTGTTGACTTTCCATGTCAGTGTAAAAGCAGTTTCTGTCCCATCAGCAGATATTGGGTATTGTCATCCTTTGGGCTCTTTGCAAGCAGTTCTTGTCACCAATGTCACTGATGCTCAGTAGACAGAAGGTACCAGTGATGTTCTGGGAGGTTTTTATCATCCGCTGTAGAGCCCTCCTGTCCTGAGCCGTGCACATGTCATGCCAGTTTGTAATGATTCCAGTAAGGATGCTTCATATTGCTAGAAACCTATTTTTTAATACACAAATATGACACCTCTATCAAATGTCTATTTTCACCAAGCTTGACAAGCGTGCACAATTTGGGGAGTTTGGGAGTATGGCAAGTACCCCAAATATGTGCCCAATGTGCGTCCTTAGAATTTCAATAGGATCCTCTCGGACCGACTACGTCAGTGCTCGGACCCAAATAATAAGAATCTTTAGAATTTAAATACGGTCCTCTCGGACCGACGTTGTCGGTGCTCGGGCCCTAACAATATGAGACATAATTTAAAAATAGAAAAATATTAGAATTTACTTTAAAAAATATGGTTAAACAATCAAACAAATAACAGTACGTTAAATCAAGTGTATTACTAAAGTGGCAAGTGTATTTTAATAGAAAAAAAAATGTATATGTATGTATATATATCAGTATGTGTGTATATATAGGAATATTTATAGACAGTATTTGTGTATTTGTGTGCTGTGACGGCTCCAGGGCCTCTGCTGGGACTTGTGTATGTTGTGTTGCTGTGTCTGTCTTTCAGTGTCCCTGGTTCTGGATGGTTGTAGCATGAGGCCATCAAGCAAATTGGAGACACACCTTGTGCTACGGTGGATGTTTGTGTTCAATATTACCGAGTCGAACTGGAAGCATGTTTGCCTGCCAGCATTCTTTATGAAAACTTTCATGTTTATTACATTTGGTAACTTATCTTCTCCTTTGTTAAATACAAGTCTTTGTTTACTTAATCCTTTCCATGAACTTCCATCCTTTGCTCTGGTTTTAGAGCCAGACCTTAACAGTGTAGATTAATATCTAAATTAATATCTATATTATTATCTATATCTATAATATAACATATTACTACTACCGCCCCTCATTCGACCCGCAGGTCAACAAGATAGCTAATATGGTGCATATTTGGACCAGGAGGATGCCATGTCCAGCGATTATGCAAAGAAAGAGCGTCCCTAAGGGATGACGCAACTGGTGAAATTGAGATGGCCAGGAGGGAGAGTAAACTCGTTTTAATCTGTTCTTCTGCCGTACCACGAGCCTCCACAGACGCGCCCGATTTCTGAGCCTAAATGGACCCATTTATACTTTATGCCCGGGTCACTACCAGGCATACCACGGTCCAACCAGAATTATCCCATTTTGACAGAGCGCTTCCATTTCACCCAGAGCAGCTTCTCTCACCTTTGGCACTCGTACAGCGGTCCAGGAAACACACCAACTATTACATAATTGTATATCATCTCTTGTTATGCTAATAAGCTAATCAAATATGTGTATTCCTAATTAGCGTTATCCTAATATATTATCCTCAATACCAGGCCGTATGTTCTCAGTGTCTATTGTTAAAGCTCTATAGGAAACCTTTTGACTAGAAACTTTAAGAGCAATACTTATTCAAATGATTTAGTCAAATATAAAGTAATTCCATATGCAAAGTGGGCTGAACTCTGTCAACTAGACTTCATGATGAATCACAGCTGGAGGTTAACATGAACTGGAACACTCAAGTTATTGATTGATATTGTAATTATGATAATCTGATAAAGGAGCATTAGCTCAATGCGTCCTCGAAACAAATGTTTCCGAAGGATTTACAGATGAAAACTGCTCTTTTCTCCATTGTCAGCTGTGCCCTTAAACCAGACCAGGAGGAAGTAATCACAACGTTTACTTCTGTTAATGTAATAATACCACAATTAAAGATATTCTGTTGCAGTAAATGTCTTGTGAGTATATTCAAGAAAATGTACTGAAAGTTTAAAAGTACTAATAACATTATGCTATCTGATTATATTTACAAATGTTTTATATTTTATAATCCCACTTCAGGCTTTTAAATGCATCTGCCAAATAACTACAAGTACATGATAAATGAAGTGGAGCAAAACGTACGATAAACAGCAGAGCGGAGAACAAGTCATTGTTTTGCAAGTCTCATGCCCCCAACTTAGAGGCTCACATCCCAAACTTAGAGGCTCACATCCCAAACTTAGAGGCTCACATCCCAAACTTAGAGGCTCACATCCCAAACTTAGAGGCTCACATCCCAAACTTAGAGGCTCACGCCCCAAACTTAGAGGCTCACGCCCCAACTTAGTGGCTCACGTCCCAAACTTAGAGGCACACGCCCCTTTTTTTATTTTTTATCTTTTATTTTATTGACATCCTTCACCTCAGAGTGAAGTACTGCACTTTTTAACTTTGCCTATTTTATAACTTTAGTTACGTTACCAAATCTAAATATTCCTGGAAAATTTTATAAATTATGATGTATTACTATAGATTGCTGTAAACTGATATGTTGAAATGAGCTCCACATTTACCAGGTGCAACAGTAAAGTGATGAGCACATTTATGCATTAATAATTATAGTACAATAACATAACATATATTATTCTGAATATAGGCCATTCTGCATACTTCTGATGCAAATACTTTTGTACTTTTACGTTATTGTAACACTGTGAATGGAGGACTTTTACTTGGAACAGATGATTTTTATTCTGTAGGAATTTACTAAATACCTGAGTACTTCTTCCACCACTGTGTAAGTACAATCTAAGTACCAAATGGTTTGTTTGGGTGATGTGTGAAACATCTTCTCAAGTATAGACGATCTCTGCAGTGAGGAAACAATGTGTCTTCTTCGTTGGTGGAACAAGTTAGCGCCTGCAGGTGTACAGGAGAGTGGAACAAACACTGGCAGCAGACTCAGTGCAGCAGAAAAACGATGGGTCCAACAGCCCGAAACAAAAATTGATTTTGATGAATGAGAGCTGTAGTTTTTTATTGTAAATAAGGTTCTTTGCAGGTTTATTTAAAAAATCTGAAGGTAATGAGCCCAGAAGGTTTCAGAAAACATGTCCCAGAACAATTAGTGACCTGGTAAAACGAGTAAACCACCTCTGAAACTATTAATTATTGTGGTCAATATACCTGATCATCACTTCAACCTATTTGTTGTGTCCAAAAATAACTAAATTATGTTTTCATATATTTTTTTATCTGACTGGCCATTAACCTTCTGAAAATCCGGAAAAGCCAATGCTGAAGTGTCTTAAAGCTGCATTCTCTCTACTGTCCATCAGGGGTGACTCCTCTGGTTGTATAGAAGTCTATGAGAAAATGACTACTTCTCTCTTCATTTATTACCTCAGTAAACATTGTAAACATGAGTTTATGGTCTCAATCTCTAGTTTTACGTCTTCTTCAATACAGCATGAAGTTCATTGAGTAAATTATGGTCCCTGCTAAATCTCAAGATGGTGACGCCAATAAACAAAGATAGTGGCCAAAAACCAAGATGGCGAAGGTCAAATTGCTGAACTCAAAGCTTCAAAACCGTAGGTTATTCACAGAGTACACTACACAGGGAAAAGCATGTTTAAAATGGGATTCACAGTGTGTCCGCACTTCACACAAAACACCACAGACACCTAGATGCATGCCACATGGGACTGTACAGCAATTAAGTAACTCTGGCGTTCCATAGCAGACAACCTCTCTCTCCTTTTAGGCTGCCACATCCCCCTCTGCCCTCCTCTCTGCTTACATGGAGACACCGCCAACATAAACCTAATCAACGCATCCAGTAGAATCCTCTCCAGAGCCCTCATCAGCGCCAAGAAAACTATCCTCATGAACTGGAAATCAAGACACAAAGTCACTATTACACTTTGGAAAAATCTACGAATCGAACACATGTCAATGGAAAAATTAGCTGCCTCAATAAATAAACAAACCGCTGACTGTGACTTCATCTGGAATCTTCTTGTCAATACCCTTAATTCTTAAATTTCACAAATATTTCACTCATCAACTCTTTTTGTCTGTCCACCATCCAGTATAAAGATACACACCCTCATTCACACACACACACACACACACACACACACACACACACACACACACACACACTCACTCACTTTGCATTATGTATATAAACCCTTTGTCCATGTACTAAAGTATGAGGCAACATTAATCTTTAGTCAGTAACATTACCGAATTAAAGGCAGTGAAGAAGAAGACTGCTGGCAAACAAACATGGATGTAAACAATGTGTGATTTTAAATATTTAAAATATCAAGTGTTTTATGAGATGGTAATTCATAAGTACTATAAATAAGTATGTATTGTAATTTATAGTGTGCCCTTTGTTAAATGCTTTATCTGCATTCAGATTTTCAGCCTCTGTCAGAAGAGTCTGATTCTCTGCACTGTTGTTGCCTTTGTTAAAATATCTCTTCTCGCACCGACAGACAATCTGATTCACATTCAAAGCATCTGAATTCATAATCTCATGAGACTATAGGAGGGTAAAGCTGTGTATTCAGCAGGGTGTCATCACAGCTCGCTGCAACATTATCTGCTGAGCTCAAGATGTATGGCTCTTTACTCCACACTGCACTCAGAGATGGAAAGCATCACTCTCTCCCTTCATCCTCAAGACCATTACATCACCACAGGAAGTACACGTGGAATATGTTTTTAAGTGGAAACACTTTCTCTGCTTATCGGAGAAAACTCCGGTTTTAATTACACCTGTTTTTATAATTGTGCAGGTATATATTGCAGATATTTTTTAAAGCTTCAAACATTTTCTAAGTACCCTCTTATACTGTGTGAAAACATGGTCTGAATGCAGACACTTCTCCCTCCTCTACCAGACCGCACACATCAGTCACATTATGTCATCATTTCACTGAGTGGGTGGTGAGTGGTGACTGTCAGTCATCTCCTGTCAGTCATCTCAGGCTGGAACATGTACATTTGATGGATAACTGTTTATATTAGTGACTTTAGATTTCTCATTTACCACAAGAGTGCTTTGCCATGCAGTTTTAGTTGTAACAACTTTCTGTTGAAGAACTAGTCAGATGATGTTTTGGAGCCTTTAGTGCCTCAGAACTGGACATACTGTCTCCAGTTTAAACTCTGTTCACTCTTCACTGTTCACTCTGGTGGCAAAGACTGATGAGTGTCACCACTGCAGCTCAATAATGTTTGACTTGAAATAGAAACACGAAGAATGAAGGACAGTTCATCTTCTTCACCAGCAGCCCTGCTCTTAATTGCTCTGGATAAGTCTCTAACCGAACAGCGCGCACACACACACACACACACACACACACACACACATACACGCATACACACATACACAATCACAAAAAACAAATCTGTGAATCTAATAACCATTTGTGGTCCTGAAACTGAGAACATAATTATCAATGAATAACATCTACTTCACATGTTGGTGGGGCAAAAACATCAAATTGAGATTTGCGCTTCATTTTCTTTTCTTTATAGAAAAATAATGAAAGACTATTATCTGTGTGGAGTGAAATATATTGAATATGGAGGTACCAATAAACATCATTATAAATAATAGCTGTTTATGAAAAGGCTGCTTGCATCAATATTATGTTTTATTATTTTCAAATTTTAAAAAGACTTCTTCTGCAAAAAGAAAAAAAATATTTTGGGGAAACACTGAGTTACCTTGAATCACATTCATACTTGATAGCAGTGAAGCTGTAGCCTTTCAAAGTCACAGTCTGAATACTTGATGTCATGCATTTATAATGCATTCTGCAGGTTAGTCTTTGTGGTGGCGGGGCGTGGTTAGGCTTAGCTGCAGGGGGTGGGGGGGGTGGGGGTGTGGCTCAGGGAACGGTGCCAGGAAGAGGCCTAATTGACCTCAGCTGGTCTGGATTTGGCTGATTGGGTTTGCTCCCCTATATAAACCCCAGTAGGGACTGAGGGAAAGGAAAAAGAGCAGGTACACAAGCTGCCAGAGCGTCAGACGGATGGGGTGCGACGCGTGAACGAGCCAGGGCTCTCAATAAAACCTGTTACCAACAAGACCAAGCTTTGAAGCGTCTTTTGTGCTGGGGGGGAAAACTCACGGGGTAACACCAACCTGTTTCAGTCTTCTTCTACTTATACTACCAATCATAATACCATATACTTCCATAATTAACCTGTGTCAGAGTAACAGGCTCTGTGTGTTTCTATCTCAGCTAAAGTAATGAACTCCCCAGTGAGAATGTTTCTCCAGCTCTGTAATGGTTTCATGAGTCTCTCGTTTTGAAAGTCACTGCCCTCCAGAATGACCTTTGACCTTACTTTAACCCACTGGAGGAGTTAAAGCATCTTCAAGAAACAGCTGAGCTCCAGATGTCGTATTTCTCCTGAACAGTCCAGCCTCACTTCATTTGCTCTGAGCTCCTCAGGCTGCTGAGCTGTAGGACTGTTCAGACTAACTGCTCCAGACGGCTCTACTACGGCTCTGATTTGTCTGCTAAATAAAGCAGTTTGACAGTTGATTTAAACACCCTGTTCAGTTCAGCAGCTCTGAGGAGAGGAGGCGAGAGGAGACATAGTCCCTGTGTTAAAGTAACTACGAGGTTCTCCTCTTTGTCTCCATGTCTTCTTTGAGCCAGTGGAGAGGTTTCTGTATGAAGATACTGAATGGTATTTGTAATGTCTATTCAGATAATAACACAAAGTTGTTAACAAATTAATGTATAATATCAGTAAAATAGATGCATCGTGAAGCAATACAACTTAAACAACTGCAAACATATACTTGACGTTTATTTCTTGCCTCTCAGGTCAGAGAGATTGTGAGTAATGCTTGGTGTTTATCCCTTGAATCACACTGTAGTACTCTACACTGAGTTAAACTTTAATTAGACTCATACTGAGAACATAAACAACACCCACTCTCTCTCTCTCTCTCACAAACAAACGCGCTACATAATGTGCTCGGTGCTGAGCCACAGATGTGGACAGGCTCTGCTGTTGTGATGATAAGGCTCATGCTGGCTGTGTCGTGTGTTTGGCCTCAGTGTCAGTAGAAGCTTCAGGAGTGGATGTGACGCACTGAGAGGTTAAGAGAGAAGAGACTGTTATTTCACATGGGTTTATCTTCCCCTTCCACTATCTCTGCTATCTATTTAACAAGGGCACTGTCAGTGCATATTGTGCTTAGCTCTGCCCAAGCATATTTAATTGGTTTAAAAATATAATAGCTTTTCTTCCCCTCTATACCAGAATCATAGTGTGTGAAGCCAGCGCTGACACAGCACTGTGGAGGTAGGTCTGGCTCTGTGAGACTAGCGCAGTGTCAACTCACCTGTGGCTCACTCTCTTCTGGCTCACAGTTGCTTCTCTGGGCCACTGGATGACAGCTGTTTAGTCACAGCTGTCTCACAGAGAAGGTGATGACAGGGCTTGCTCTTCTCTGAGCTGCCTGGTGGGGGAGCGCCGGCCGTGGTGCTGGGGCTTTGTGAGCTGAGCAGCAGGATTCTGTAGACCAGAGGAGAAAGGACTCGTGTGTTACAAATCCATCCTCCACACTAATTCTAAGCAGGTTCAGAATATGTAGTGTGTTCATGCTGGAAGAGAAACCAAATGAAGTATAATCAAACCACATTATGTTTACTGCTGTGAACATGATCAATATTTGAATATGCTGTTAATGGATACTATTCTCCTCAATAGGAAACAATTATTGATTTATTTGTGTTTTATCTGACCATAGAGGAATACGAAGCGCATCACAGTTTGAAGCTTAGGAGCTCTGACCAAGCATCACTTTTTGAAGAGTTGGTCATGATAATATCCTGTCCAGCGTAAGATTACACACAACTCAACCTGATATTTTCATCATAGGTGCAGACGTTTGGACGAAACACACAACAGACTGCAAATAAAGCCTTATTTCCTCATAGACTTTCACTTGAACCTCAAAACCAACACATTTTAGTTGTCGGTCTTTATTCCCTCACAATGCTCAGAAACACAAATAGGAACACGTTCAGCTAAACTGCTGTATAATCTGTCTGTATGAACACATTCATCTGTGAATCAGTACATCAGACATTTTCATACATAAGTGTAGGTTCCTGACTGAGTACAGCTGTTCCCTCTTCAACCTTCAGGCTTTAATTCCAGCAAATAGACTGATTCAGTGGCTCCGCTCTGAATAATTACATGTTGCATTTGTGTTTGCAGACAAACATCAAGGGAAAAGGGTAAAAAGACAGAACAGCAGCTATTCTGGGTGTGTTTGGGTGATAGAAATTATCTGCACAAAGGACAGTCCTTGAAACGTTGAAATTTCCTTTACAGTTTATTGTCCGTGAAACTTTCTCTCGCGTACTCACATCCCAAAAGACTAACAGCATCAGCATTTTAAAGTCCAGAGCCGGATACAACAGCAACACTTCCCTTTTCAGATACTCATCAGGTTCACCGGAGTGTTGGTCACAGAAACGCTGCTCTCTCTCCAACCTTCTGAGAGCAGCTGAATCGACCTTCCTTATCGCGCAGAGCAGCAAAGAGAAACGGTAGGAGGAAGAAAGGAAGTGAAGGAATGGAGGAACATCAACAAAAAGCAGTGACATTTTAAATTGATTTTAACAGTTTTTGTTAACACATGAGCTTCTGAGGAGAAAAAGCCTGACATGCATAAATAAGGTGGTGTAAATACAGAAAACAGGGAGAAGACAGGATGGGTAGAGGGAGGAAGACCAAGTTAGATAAAAGTGATGGAGAAAGGGAGGGAAAACAAAAGAAAATAGAAAAAGAAGATGTTGAGAGAGAAAGACTTTTAAATGTTGCTTCATGCACGTCATGACAGGAAATAGACATTCTCATTTTTATTCTGTCACCACGATCCATCTGTTTGTATTCTTCACAGGAACTGTTCAAAATTCAGGTGCAGGTGCTTTTTCTTCTCATATAATGTAAAATAATGTTCTGACAGATTATAACCTGCTTCAGTACCAGTTTCCCAGTCAGCTTAGTGATTAATAGTTAGCCTAGAAACCCACCCTCTCAGTGTTTAAATGATAATGAGTCAGATGTGTATTTGTATGTATGTAAAGAGAGAATATAATCATGTTTAATTTGATGAATAAAAGCCAAGTAGCCCACAGTCATCTTCTCTCCAACATTATTTTGGAATAAATGCCTTCTCTATTAATGCATTAGTGTTGTATTAAGTGCAGTCCGTCTTATGGAAACTCTTGATTCAGGTTGTGTTTCATCTCTCTAATGCTGCCACCTCAGGGCTCTGTAGGATTACATGTATTTAGAGCAGCTCAATGAGCATTTACACTTCAATTCCACCAGAGACAACAAGGCCTCTGGACTTCATCACATATTCAATATTTAGACATTGACTGGAATAATCTCTGCATAGTCATATAGTAGCATAGTAGTAGTGGTTTCAACATAAGCTACAGTACGGATGTTCATGAGAGTAGAGGAGGAATATGACTATCAGCTAAGTTTGTGTGTGTGTGTGTGTGTGTGTGTGTGTGTGTTTTACCCGTCATGTGAGAACTCACCTTCCTTATGGGGACAAAATGCACATATCATAACGTAAATCATTACATTGTAGGGTGAAGAAGAAGTTGAGGGTAAGATTAGGATGGTAGCAGTTATGGTTATGGTACATCTCCAGGAAGTTAATGTAAGTCAATGTAATCCACAGTCTTGAAAACACTACTGTGTGTGTGTGTGTGTGTGTGTGTGTGTGTGTGTGTGTGTGTGTGTGTGTGTGTGTGTGTGTGTGTGTGTGTGTGTGTGAAATAAGTAGTAATACACCTAAATAATGAATAAACCTGCAGGTCTGGTAGTAATTAGCATGATGATTAGACCGACTTTTAATAAGTTGATTCTCTCCAGCTGTTTGATAGAAGGGGATCAATTCTTGACTCATTAATTTGTTGACGTGCCATAAATGTTGGCTCGGAAACTTTATAATGAGTTTAATATCCAGCAGCATTTTAGGTCATTTATAAAAACATCATCTTCTTCTATTGTTTTAACTGAAGCAGAGTTAGTATGCTCTCAGAACTATCAGCTTCTATGAGACTTTAGAAAGACGCCAAGGCTTTGCTTCCTGTTTCTAAAGCACTAAATGCTCTCGCTCCACAACACCTCTCAGACCTGCTCAGTGCTTATGAGCCAAACAGGTCTCTCAGGTCATCTCACACAGGTCTGTTTCAAGGATTAAAGCTTCAGATGACTCAGATAACCACCTCATGTAATAGAAAGCTTAAAATGCTGTTTTGCTGCTTTCTTTTGACCTGCTTTGTCTGTGATTTTTTATGATGAATATTTAATGTAGACTAGGTTTATTCCTTGTTGTCTGCTGTTTTCATGCAAACCACTCTTTACTTTACTGTCTATGAAATGAGATATGAACTGAAACAACGTTGTCCTCATCCTCCTCTTCCTCCTCTTCCCTCTCTCAATCATGCGAGGGTGCTCTTGTCCAGACAGCAATGTTGAGCTGCATTATCATCACTAATGACTCCATAGCTGAGACGTGTAGACCACCACTAGACTTGTTCATACATTGAGACATTAATTCCACCTTCCTGCTGTGAGCTCCACAGTGCTGCTGGCCACCTGGCGGGCTTCACTGAATGCCAGCTCACTCCCTGTTGTGGGATTCAGTGCCAGTCTTTTATGTTGTTCAATGAACAGAGTGTATCCGATTAATGTTGATGAGGTTGTTGATATGTACCAGAGGTTTCATTCAGTCTCCCAGCTGCTTTTCTTTGCATCTCAGAATCCCCTAAAAAGGGAATAAATAAACCCATTGAAAAGAAACCTCACGTCACATAATTGAATGGTACAGGGAGCCACACAAACTCACTAAACTATCCAGGCAGTCATTTTCCTGTGTCTATACAACATTAATGTGCTTTTCACAACATCATTCAACCTTGTCTCATAGTGTCATAGCTAAGTTATGACAGCAGGAAAAGCACAGGTGTAACTATTTAGTTAACGATGGCTCAGTTCCACTGAGTGTCAGTGAGCACTACAGCAGGAGCTGACCCATCGTTAGTGATGTTATTAATTACACCTGTGCTTTTCCTGCTTTCATGGTAAAACTACTCAGTCAAACTTGGCATTGAAGCAGCTCTTGTCACAGAATGGATGCGTTTAACTCATGTAGGATGACAAAAGTCACATTATAGAATTACTGTAACACTCTAAAATTGTAATCTAAAACAGATTGAGACAGACAGACAGACGTATAGGTTTCTATGATGGTGGGTGTTTACAGAGAACAGGTACTGATGCAGTCTGGAGGGATTCAGTGAAGATGGAGAGGAAGTGCCATTGCACAGGTAGGATACCCATATGATACATTGCTAAGTATATTTGGATGAAAATATTTAGGCTTATGAACTGTGGAGTGAACATTGTGTATAAGAATATCATGTTCTGTATCTTTTTTTTAAATGTTGGCCTATCTTGTAATACTTAATTATCAGTTTCGATTGAAAACTATTATGTTCACCAGTTTTCTCTCGATGAAGTAACGATGTATATATCAGTGGAGCGAAACTATAACAGTTGTTGCTATAATCCAGTTAGCTATGTTACGTAGATACACAAATGTAACCTGTTGTACCGTTATTGTAAGGAGTAGCCTGTAGTCAATAAGAATTCTAGAAAAACAGAAATGACAGAAGACTTTGTTGAACTGGGTCCTGTAAAGTGTTGTTACAGCAGTGTTGCTGACAGGTGAGGCTTTGTGTTGTCATACTGCAGTAGCTACTGGATGGTCCTATTTTATACAGAAACCCTCGGGCTGGAACACTGGAGCAGGTTGGACTTTGGTTCAAGCTGCAGGTGTTTGTTCATTGCCAGTGGCAATATCACATATAGAAAGGTACTGTTCTCTTGAGCCCCTTTGTGAACAGAAAGTTTCAGGAACCAGAGGAACTAATCTCAGGAACTAAACTAGGCACCACAAGTCTCTTTTCAACATTCACTTTGTTGTGTTTCCACCACAGAAACACAATGTGTACACATTAGAAACAACAGTCACCCTGTTGATGTTTGGATGTATTGTTGCGTGACTCTGTGGTTTGAATTTGATGTAATGAATTAATGAAAAGGAGACATTGCAGAGGAAGAAAAGGAGACCGAGAACTCCAGAGCGCCGGTCTCCACAGTCGATGATCTGCTGTGTTTGATGGTTGTTTGTTGTGTTCTAGAAAGTAACCGCCATGAAACAATCAGATAGGTTATACTCGCTTTGTTCTCTCACCACTGCTCCCTCTCTCTCTCTCTCTCCCTCATGCATTCTCTAGCTCGCTCGACCACTAACGCTATCTAACTAAATCACATTTTCTTGAGTGACTTGAACTGCCATCTTTTTTTGTCTCTGCTGTCTATCTACCAATCTGCCTCTCAGTAATATTTAAGTACAACAGTGCTGGTCATCTCTAATGAGTGGTCATGCTGAGCTGGTGAGGATCCGTAGCTCTGAATGTGGTGATCGTCTGTAGCTTCCAGCTCTGGTAGCTGCCAGCAGAGCAGACCTGCTGGTCTGAGTGTGAACTGGGTCCTGTACGCTGCATAGTGACTTCCTGTACTGCTGGGAGCTCTGTGAAGTTACTCTGCCCTCCCACAGCACTGTGTGACCCAGCATGCAGGAGGACAGAGCTGCAGGGACTGGTCAGAGTGTAGGAGTGCAAAGACAACAGTGGACAGAGGGACACAGAGGAAAGCAGAGAGAATAGGAATCACTGAGTTCAAACTTTAGTTACTGTGTTCAGAGTTGGTACTGAAGTGAGTCATGTAGTCTGTGCTGTTAATGATTTATGTCATTAAGTAAAATCAAAGCCAGGTGTGTTCCCTCTCTAATTATCAGACTGTAACTGTCATTGTAGACCTTTTTTTCACATTTTGACACACAGGTGTCACTAATCATCACTAATTATTGTGCCGCTTGGCTGAAATGCAGCTATGGTTAATAATTGTGTATTAATAGGTATTAATTACACCTGGTTATATTTCCTGCTATCACCTGTCCCTTTTTAGAGGCTCCTCCAAATGCAGAAAATATATTCAGCTTTATTTAGCTTAATTTAAAGGACACAAACATATCTTGTCCTCAGTATCCCGATGTCATGATTTGCTGTTTAAAGCTTATGTGATGTCCATGTCATATAGGTCATTAATTCACATTCACAAGTTTACAACATTCATCATCTAACAACTCAAGATGGGTGTATGATTACAGAGTTGGTCATGTAAGGGTTAAAATATACTAAGTTAAGTACGTCGAGCAACACCTCTCAGCAAGACAAAAGTAAGTGAATGGCACATGACAGGTCCTTTATACTTTGTAAAAATAGCTCACAATAACAAGGTCTACTCTTCACCACAAAGTGAATATACACGTGAACGTGAGAGGCAAACACATGAACACGTGATGTTCAACCACGACGAGCAGATTCAAACATACAGGGCTTTCTCCTGTACAGTGGCAGGAGTAACACTCCTCAATCACTTTGTCACTTCCTACATTAGTGGGATGCCAACTGGCATGCTGTCAGGATCACTGCACCACCAGAGTGTGTCAATGACTTGGTCCCCAACCTGCAAAGCACCAACAACACAGGAGTGGTTCCAGTATTTATCAGAGTTTGACAGGGATACAGTAACAGCAGGCCATGTGAAGAGATGTCCTGCCCTGTTTAGAGCACAGATCAATCTGTAAATATTGCATCTCCTTCCTTCCTTAGGCCAGTGTTACAGTGTGTAAATGTACTGGAACCAAACAAATACTACCTCTCCATACTTATTTTACATAATGTAATGAGGGAGCATGAATTATCAGATCCCCAACACACACTCCTACAGATCCCAATCCAATTTCTGCTTTGCTAATATAACATCTGACTCTACCAACAACATTTCAACTTGAAGATACCCTGAGACACCAGGTGGATCCAGTATGATTTGTCAGTGATATTCAGAGGAGATCATTATGAGATCATTTCATGGTTTAGCTGACTGTGTGTGTGTTTACAGTGAAGAGGTCTTCTGGTGACTGTTTGTCTGCTGGCTGCTGGTAGAAATGACTGAAGTGTTGTTGTGTTCCTGTCGGTCCATAATATGTCCTCTCGCTCAGTTCCTCTCTCACTTGTTGAAGGCCACAACCAAAAAGTGAGCTTCATCACTCAATCTGTTGATTCAATAAGTTCAGAGGTTTGAAGAATCAAAGTGACTTGACTTTGGATTATTAATGAGAGAGAGAGAAACAGAGAGAGAATGACATAATGCCATGATGACATCACACTGGGATTCTAGAATATATGACTCATCAAAGGCATGGAGTTTCCCAGATGGAGGATTAGAACTCACTCCATAGCTCAGAGAGGTTTGAGGAATCAGACAAAAAGTCACTGCTTTCTCAGATTGTTGACTCTCTTCTGCATCTGTTGTACAGTTCACAATATTTATTATGAAGTGTACTGTTAAAAGCTCCAGCTACAGTCAATATATCTCT
Organism: Ophiodon elongatus; assembly: GCA_016806645.1. Taxonomy (NCBI): domain Eukaryota; kingdom Metazoa; phylum Chordata; class Actinopteri; order Perciformes; family Hexagrammidae; genus Ophiodon; species Ophiodon elongatus. The sequence goes on from JACSYO010002026.1 coordinate 19,072, forward strand.
AACCTCCAACACTTTCCTACAAAGAGTCAGTGACAGGCAGCTGAGTGGAACCAAGCAGATAGGAGACAGCAGTCATTGTGAAGGTTGCCTCCTCACAACCACAATGTGTGTGTGTGTGTGTGTGTGTGTGTGTGTTTGACTTTAGCATAATGTAGATATCACATTGTACCTGTTATATGAGCATCTTTGCTAAATGCTGCTTGTGTAGTGTATTTATACTGGCATAAATAGGTAGACGGTCAGAAAGACAGTATTGGAAGCTGCTCATTAGTATAGAATGATTGAGTCTGCATATGGACAGACAGACGGAGGGACAGAGACATGGGTGGAGGACAGGGACGTTGGAAACTGTACAATTAACAAGAACAATTTACACACAGTCTGATACCGGTGATTTAAACTTGAATTAAAACCACCTGTTGAGTTTTTAATATAGTGAATTAAAGGCAATGTTTTCCTTCACATCTGATGTGTATTTGCATATCAGGACAACAACTTTATTAATCCTGACTTCGAAATAACATCATGATTACAATTTCCCTCTTGACCCCAGTTAGTTTAACAAAACACTCCCAACTCAAGGGCTTTTTTTTGGAGCTTCCAAACATTTCACATGGTCTTCATTTGTGGTTGGACTTTGTAGTTGCCATATAGATGGATTTGTTTACATGCAAACAACCTCCAGCAATTTTAGGAATTTTCATTTGTGTTATTGTGTTGTCTCTTTGGTCAATAATTAACTTTAATGCTTCACTTTAAACCAACACGGATGAGAACAACAAGTGCACCTGTGACCACTTTACACGTCTGTGTGATTCTCTGTTCGTGTTCATGACATCAAGACAGCAGGAATCTGTACTGTTTCCAGGTCAGCTACTGTGGTCGGAGCAGAGCTGTTTTCATCCTGTGTGTCTCACAGCTGTCTGATCCTATTAGACCACAACACGTCTGCTGGGCAGATCAACTCTGTAGGCCAGCAGATGGTGAGCTGATGACTGTTCATAATGGAGAAAATGAACATTAAATGAGCTGATAATAGAAATTAGATTGACTTTTACTTGTATCAGGAGAGCCTCAAGGCTGTGTTGTGTGTGTGATCACACTGAAGTGCTTGAAGTTTAGACTTAATTAATTTTAATACATCAAAACTGTTGCAGGTAAATGTTTCTTATGTTGGCCAGATACCCCCCAGTCCTCAGTTTAAATAAAGACCACGTCCTCACATGACTGTGAAGTCAGTGATTGTCCTCTCTGTAAACCAGAGGGATGATGTGAGTCCCCTCAGTGTCCAGTCCTCGGTCCTGTCCTCTCATATCTTTCCATATTATCCTATATCTGATCCAAAGCTGGACGGATGTCCTCCGTCCCAGCCTGTCTGCTCTCTTGTGTCCTGTCATTGGTCGGACCTGAGCTCTCTCTGTCTCTTTATTCAAACTCAAAGTGTCTGTTCTCCTTCTCCGTAAAGTATTCTTCAGCAGGTCTGAGATAAGTTCATCACAGTCTCTTTCAACAGAACAGTAACTTAGAATAAGTTCAGTCAATAGTTCTACGAGCTAGAAACCACCAAATTGATTGTTCATTTTAGGAGAAAAGAGTTCAGAGGAACAGTGAATTAGATCAGCTGGATGGACTACATGACATCATAGACATATTAACACACTGCTGGGTTTACAACAGGAAGAACGACATGCTGAGGCAGAGACTTCATGGACATCAGAGATCAAATATACTTAAAATGTGAAGACGTTTTTTCATTCTGCCACACAAACTGTACATTTCCTCCAGGACATGTATGAAATGTGTTTTCTCAGTGCCTATTCATTTATATGACTTATGGTTGAAAGCTCATAAAGTAAAGTTGTATTAGTTATCGTAATAACGAAGTAACTCAAATAGTTTCAGATGAATTATTGAGCTGTTCAAAAAAGTAACTTAGTCATCCAAACTTGTAAAATGAAGAATCACTTTCACTTTCACATGTTTTGTACAGACTACCAACTTCATGTATTCAAACAAATTATTATCAGAGAGCATATTTTGAACACTCAACAAATCGAGGAGTCTGAAGTAATCATGCTTAATAACTGATAGATTTGAAAATATAATTTCTACATTGCTCTCTCTTCGTTCTTACTCACTGTCCTCACACGTCTAAAGAGGTTTTCTTTATCAGATTTGTACAAAATGTTCTTTCTCTCAGTCCTCCCACTTTCTCTTCCTCTCTTTTTCACTTGCAGATACTTAGATTTTATGTGTAAACTATTCATCTTCTCTTTGTTAAAATTACTTTTCAGCATCTTTTCACTGACACAATTGACTCAGCTGGATTGGTTGGACTGCAGTAAACCCACCACCTTTGTCTCTTGATCCACATTTAATACCACTCTCACATGTTCAGACCTTTTACCTATTTGTAGTCCAGCTTCACTGTCCTGAATAGAAGATTATTAAGTCTGGTGTCTGATTATGTCTTTGTCTTTGTTTGTTCCATCCTGAACATAAATCCCATTAAAACACAACAGATTCACATCATATCCACTTATCACTGAGGATTATGATGTCACAGGCTGTTTATAGATTGTAAAGGAGAAGGATAATCATTTATGATGGTCAAGTTATTGACAAGCAGAACGTCTTACAGGATGTCAATGAGACAGACAGGAAGGACCAGGGAAGATGACTCCACAGTACTCTGGTCCTGTGTGTTTTTCTGAGCTTCTACTGTGACTCAATACTGATGGAATGATTGTTAGTTTTGTGAGTTTGAAACACAAATTATTGTTTTCTTTTTTCTCTGCCAGTTGACACACTTTGATGTCATGTTTACCGACAGGCCACAGTAAAGTTTGATTCATCAAACCTGGCCAGCAGCCTGTGATGCAGTACACGTTGGATAAAGTGTTCTGTTAGTCTGCTCTGTTGGTCACTGAGAGTCAGTGACATTAATGTAGAAATATGTGAAGCCATTAGTGCAGTTAGGTGTGAGAACAATTAGCCTGTAATTAGCATGGAGCAACTATGAGGTTGCTATGACACAGGAGATCATCAGCACCTCCTACACCTCCTTCTCTACTGCCATAATGAAGAATATATCATATATCAAATATATAGCTAATTTCAGACAATGAAAAGATGAATTATCTCCTCATCTTTAATTATTTGTCCATCATGAAAAACATCATGGTAAACACATAACATAAGTACGGAAAACTTTTCACAAACATCAATAATGTAACTTCTAAATATCTCAACACCGGTTTAAACAATGGTGTCGTTGGAGTAAGTCCTGTGTTTGTTGATCCTCTTCACCTCCCCTCCACTCATAAGTGGGCTTTTTTGGTTTTCTCTGTCATCACACTCCGAGAGCATTTTGTCTGAGCGTCTAATTATGCAGGTGGGTTTACATTGTAGTCACTTGAAAGCCTGATCCGTGTTGTACAGAGGCTAAAGGGTGCCTTGTGCGTCATATCAGATAATAGAAACATTTAAAGGATTGAAGTCCTGCAGAATGTTTTTCTTGCAGCTTGTATATTACTGGTACTCATAATAATGCCCTTTATAGTTGTGTATAGCAAGTTACTGTAAATACTTCCATCTGATTTGCAGGAAAGTGTGCATTAAAATTGTATCAGAACACAAGTTAAATACAACTGTGAGTTACCACATAAAAACAACAAAGACTAAATATTTTGCAATATTGCAACATGGTTTGAGTTTAGATGATGAAAGTGTTTGACAGAATGAAATAAACATGTCAAAAAAACAGTTAGACATGTTCAGTGATGTTGATCTGGAGAGAGAATTTGGTCTGACGGCAGACTGGCTGTCAATCATCGTCCTTCCTCCTGAAGCTCATCTGTGATTAGACACTGCATCTGGTGGCTCTCTATTCACAGCAAATGGAGACGTGATGAAGTGGGAATATCATTTCATTAATTAATGCGTTTCTATCATTTCTTCATTAATTTTATTTTTGTAGATATATTCTCACTCCTCTTCTACCTGCTTGGTTATTCAGGACTTGAAATATG
>JACSYO010002027.1:0-25305 GCA_016806645.1 Ophiodon elongatus
TAAAGCTGCATTTTCAGTAATTATGGTCTGAAAAGACGTTTCGGCTGGGTCGAGGCCAAAAGTGGATTTTGTTGCAAATTCCACAGTTTACTTGATTTTTCTCTATAAAGTCTCCCAGAACAGCAGACTTTCAAAGTTCATGTTATATTCATCAATACATGATGTTCTCATCACTTTTCTGCCTTAAAGCTGCATTTTCAGTATTTATGGTATGAAAAGACATTTCGGCTGGGAAGAGGCCAAAAGTGGATTTTGTTGCAAAATTCACAGTTTAATTGATTTTCCTCAATGAAGCTTCACAGAGCAGCAGACTCACAAGTTTAATGTTATATTCATGAATACATGATGTTCTCATAATTTTTCTGCCTTCAGGCTGCATTTCCACGTTGTATGCTCTTAAAATACGTTTCGGCAGGGAAGAGGCCAAAAGTGGATTTTGTTGAAAAATACATAGTTTACTTGATTTTCCTCTATAAAGTCTCCCAGAACAGCAGACTTTCAAGGTTCATGTTATATTCATGAATACATAATGTTCTCATCACTTTTCTGCCTTTTAAAGTTTACTTTGTGTATTTGGTGGTCTAAAAGATTGCTCTCAAGTGGGTCGAGGCCAGCTGGTGAGGATTTGCTGTGTGCTAATACAGTTTACTTGATTTTTCGGTAGCCGTCTAAAAAGCGACTTCAAATTTCTTGTTATATTCATCAATACATGATAAGCTCTCACTATTTTTATGCCTTAAAGTTTATTTCTAATAAAGTATATGTTTCTAGTGACGTTTCAAGAAGAGGCTTAAGTGATTTGTTGCAAATTACACAGTTTACTTGATTTTTCTCTATAAAGTCTCCCAGAAAAGAAGACTTTCAAGTTTCATGTTAATTTCATGAATACATGATGTTCTCATCACTTTTCTGCCTTAAAGCTGCATTTTCAGTGTTTATGGTCTGAAAACACATTTCGGCTAGGAAAAGGCCAAAAGTGGATTTTGTTGCAAATTACACAGTTTACTTGATTTTTCTCCATAAAGTCTCCCAGAAAAGAAGACTTTCAAGTTTCATGTTAATTTCATGAATACATGATGTTCTCATTACTTTTCTGCCTTAAAGCTGAATTTTCAGTATTTATTGTCTGAAAATACGTTTCGGTTGGGAACAGGCCAAAAGTGGATTTTGTTGAAAAATACACAGTTTACTTGATTTTCCTCAAAAAATTCTCCCAGAACAACAGACTCTCAAGTTTCATGTTATATTCATGAATACATGATGTTCTCATCACTTTTCTGCCTTAAAGCTACATTTTCAGTATTTATGGTCTGAAAAGACTTTTCGGCTGGGAAGAGGCCAAAAGTGGATTTTGTTGCAAATTCCACAGTTTACTTGATTTTTCTCTATAAAGTCTCCCAGAACAGCAGACTTTCAAGGTTCATGTTATATTCATGAATACATAATGTTCTCATCACTTTTCTGCCTTAAAGCTGCATTTTCAGTATTTATGGTCTGAAAAGACGTTTTGGCTGGGTCGAGGCCGAAAGCGGATTTTGCTGAAAAATACACAGTTTACTTGATTTTCCTCTATAAAGTCTCCCAGAAAAGCAGACTTTCAAATTTCTTGTTATATTCATCAATACATGATGTTCTAATCACTTTTCTGCCTTAAAGCTTCATTTTCACGTTATATGCTCTTAAAAGACGTTCGTGCTGGGAAGAGGCCAAAAGTGGATTTTGTTGCAAAATACACAGTTTACTTGATTTTCCTCAATGAAGCTTCCCAGAACAGCAGACATCACGTTTCAATTGTATATTCATGAATACATGATGTTCTCATCATTTTTCTGCCTTAAAGCTGCATTTCAACGTTATATGCTCTTAAAAGATGTTATTTCTGTTTCGAGGACAAAAGTGGATTTTGTTGCAAAATACACAGTTTACTTGACTTTCCTAAATGAAGCTTCCCAGAACAGCAGACTTTCAAAGTTCATGTTATATTCATCAATACATGATGTTCTCATCACTTTTCTGCCTTAAAGCTGCATTTTCAGTATTTATGGTCTGAAAAGACATTTCGGCTGGGAAGAGTCCAAAAGTGGATTTTGTTGCAAAATCTGTTAAAAGCCGGAATTTTGATTTTTCCTCTAGCCGAAGTTTCCACAGAGCAGCAGACTCTCAAGTTTAATAAGAGAGTTCCATGAATACATGATGTTCTCATAATTTTTCTGCCTTCAGGCTGCATTTCCACGCTGTATGCTCTTAAAATACGCTTTCGCAGGAAGAGGCCAAAAGTGGATTTTGCTGAAAAATACATTGAAGTTTACTTGATTTTTCCTCTATAAAGTCTCCTAGAACAGCAGATCTTCGTTGTCTATGTTATATCTATGGAATACATAATGTCTTGGCCTACTTTTTCTGCCTTAAAGCTGCATTTTCAGTATTTATGGTCTGAAAAGACGTTTCGGTTGGGTCGAGGCCAAGAGTGGATTTTGTTGCAAAATACACAGTTTACTTGATTTTCCTCTATAAAGTCAACCAGAAAAGCAGACTTTCAAATTTCTTGTTATATTCATCAATACATGATGTTCTCATCATTTTTATGCCTTAAAGCTTCATTTCCACGTTACATGCTCTTAAAAGACGTTCGGGCTGGGAAGAGGCCAGAAGTGGATTTTGTTGCAAAATACACAGTTTACTTGATTTTCCTCAATGAAGCTTCCCAGAACAGCAGATATCACGTTTAATGTTATATTCATGAATACATGATGTTCTAATCACTTTTCTGCCTTAAAGCTGCATTTTCAGTGTTTATGGTCTGAAAACACATTTCGGCTAGGAAGAGGCCAAAAGTGGATTTTTTTGCAAATTACACAGTTTACTTGATTTTTCTCTATAAAGGCTCCCAGAAAAGAAGACTTTCAAGTTTCATGTTAATTTCATGAATACATGATGTTCTCATCACTTTTCTGCCTTAAAGCTGCATTTTCAGTGTTTATGGTCTGAAAACACATTTCGGCTAGGAAAAGGCCAAAAGTGGATTTTGTTGCAAATTACACAGTTTACTTGATTTTTCTCCATAAAGTCTCCCAGAAAAGAAGACTTTCAAGTTTCATGTTAATTTCATGAATACATGATGTTCTCATTACTTTTCTGCCTTAAAGCTGAATTTTCAGTATTTATTATCTGAAAATACGTTTCGGTTGGGAACAGGCCAAAAGTGGATTTACACAGTTTACTTGATTTTCATCAATACACTGTCGCAGAGCAGCAGACTCTCAATTTTCATGTTAATTTCATGAATACATGATGTTCTCATAATTTTTCTGCCTTCAGGCTGCATTTCCACGTTGTATGCTCTTAAAATACGTTTCGGCAGGGAAGAGGCCAAAAGTGGATTTTGTTGCAAATTCCACAGTTTACTTGATTTTCCTCTATAAAGTCTCCCAGAACAGCAGACTTTCAAGGTTCATGTTATATTCATGAATACATAATGTTCTCATCACTTTTCTGCCTTAAAGCTGCATTTTCAGTATTTATGGTCTGAAAAGACGTTTCGGCTGGGTCGAGGCCGAAAGCGGATTTTGCTGAAAAATACACAGTTTACTTGATTTTCCTCTATAAAGTCTCCAAGAACAGCAGACTGTCAAGTTTCATGTTATGTTCATGAATGAATGATGTTTCCATCACTTTTTTGCCATACAGCTGCATTTTCAGTTTATCTGGTCTTAAAAGGCGTTTCATCCTGCGAACAGTCCAAAAGTGGATTTTGTTGCAAAATACACAGTTTACTTGATATTCCTCTATAAAGTCTCCCAGAACAACATACTATCAAGTTTCATGTTATGTTCGTGAATAAATGATGTTTCCATCACTTTTTTGCCATACAGCTGCATTTTCAGTTTTTATGGTCTTAAAAGGCGTTTCAGCCTGCGAACAGGCCAAAAGTGGATTATGCTGCAAAATACACAGTTTACTTGATATTCCTCTATAAAGTCTCCCAGAACAACAGACTATCAAGTTTCATGTTATGTAAATGAATATATGATGTTTCCATCACTTTCCTGCCTTACAGCTGCATTTCCAGTTTTTATGGTCTTAAAAGGCGTTTCATCCTGCGAATAGGCCAAAAGTGGATTATGCTGCAAAATACACAGTTTAATTGATATTCCTCTATAAAGTCTCCCAGAACAACAGACTATCAAGTTTCATGTTATTTTCGTGAATAAACGATGTTTCCATCACTTTTTTGCCATACAGCTTTATTTTCAGTTTTTATGGTCTTAAAAGGCGTTTCAACCTGCGAACAGGCCAAAAGTGGATTATGCTGCAAAATACACAGTTTACTTGATATTCCTCTATAAAGTCTCCCAGAACAACAGACTATCAAGTTTCATGTTATGTACATGAATATATGATGTTTCCATCACTTTTCTGCCTTACAGCTGCATTTCCAGTTTTTATGGTCTTAAAAGGCGTTTCAGCCTGCGAACAGGCCAAAAGTGGATTATGCTGCAAAATACACAGTTTACTTGATATTCCTCTATAAAGTCTCCAAGAAAAGCAGACTATCAAGTTTCATGTTATGTTCGTGAATAAATGATGTTTCCATCACTTTTTTGCCATACAGCTGCATTTTCAGTTTTTATGGTCTTAAAAGGCGTTTCAACCTGCGAACAGGCCAAAAGTGGATTATGCTGCAAAATACACAGTTTACTTGATATTCCTCTATAAAGTCTCCCAGAACAACAGACTATCAAGTTTCATGTTATGTACATGAATATATGATGTTTCCATCACTTTTCTGCCTTACAGCTGCATTTCCAGTTTTTATGGTCTTAAAAGGCGTTTCAGCCTGCGAACAGGCCAAAAGTGGATTATGCTGCAAAATACACAGTTTACTTGATATTCCTCTATAAAGTCTCCCAGAACAACAGACTATCAAGTTTAATGTTATGTAAATGAATATATGATGTTTCCATCACTTTCCTGCCTTACAGCTGCATTTCCAGTTTTTATTGTCTTAAAAGGCGTTTCAGCCTGCGAACAGGCCAAAAGTGGATTATGCTGCAAAATACACAGTTTACTTGATATTCCTCTATAAAGTCTCCAAGAACAGCAGACTATGAAGTTTCATGTTATGTTCGTGAATAAATTATGTTTCAATCACTTTTTTCCCATACAGCTGCATTTTCAGTTTTTATGGTCTTAAAAGGCGTTTCAACCTGCGAACAGGCCAAAAGTGCATTATGCTGCAAAATACAGTTTACTTTATATTCCTCAATAAAGTCTTCCAGAAATGCAGACGGTCAAGGTTCTTGTTATGTTCATGAATAAATGATGTTTCCATCACTTTTTTGCCATACAGCTGAATTTTCAGTTTTTATGGTCTTAAAAGTCGTTTCAACCTGCGAACAGGCCAAAAGTGGATTATGCTGCAAAATACACAGTTTACTTGATATTCCTCTATAAAGTCTCCCGGAACAACAGACTATCAACTTTCATGTTATGTACTTGAATATATGATGTTTCCATCACTTTTCTGCCTTACAGCTGCATTTTCAGTTTTTATGGTCTTAAAAGGCGTTTCAGCCTGCGAACAGGCCAAAAGTGGATTATGCTGCAAAATACACAGTTTACTTGATATTCCTCTATAAAGTCTCCCAGAACAACAGACTATCAAGTTTCATGTTATGTAAATGAATATATGATGTTTCCATCACTTTCCTGCCTTACAGCTGCATTTCCAGTTTTTATGGTCTTAAAAGGCGTTTCAACCTGCGAACAGGCCAAAAGTGGATTATGCTGCAAAACACACAGTTTACTTGATATTCCTCTATAAAGTCTCCCAGAACAACAGATTATCAAGTTTCATGTTATGTACATGAATAAATGATGTTTCAATCACTTTTTTGCTATACACCTGCATTTTCAGTTTTTATGGTCTTAAAAGGCGTTTCAACCTGCGAAAAGGCCAAAAGTGGATTATGCTGCAAAATACACAGTTTACTTGATATTCCTCTATAAAGTCTCCCAGAACAGCAGACGGTCAAGTTTCATGTTATGTTCGTGAATAAATGATGTTTCCATCACTTTTTTGCCATACAGCTGCATTTTCAGTTTTTATGGTCTTAAAAGGCGTTTCAACCTGCGAACAGGCCAAAAGTGGATTATGCTGCAAAATACACAGTTTACTTGATATTCCTCTATAAAGTCTCCCAGAACAACAGACTATCAAGTTTCATGTTATGTAAATGAATATATGATGTTTCCATCACTTTCCTGCCTTACAGCTGCATTTCCAGTTTTTATGGTCTTAAAAGGCGTTTCAGCCTGCGAACAGGCCAAAAGTGGATTATGCTGCAAAATACACAGTTTACTTGATATTCCTCAATAAAGTCTTCCAGAAATGCAGACGGTCAAGGTTCTTGTTATGTTCATGAATAAATGATGTTTCCATCACTTTTTTGCCATACAGCTGAATTTTCAGTTTTTATGGTCTTAAAAGGCGTTTCAGCCTGCGAATAGGCCAAAAGTGGATTATGCTGCAAAATACACAGTTTACTTGATATTCCTCTATAAAGTCTCCAAGAACAGCAGAATATGAAGTTTCATGTTATGTTCGTGAATAAATTATGTTTCAATCACTTTTTTCCCATACAGCTGCATTTTCAGTTTTTATGGTCTTAAAAGGCGTTTCAACCTGCGAACAGGCCAAAAGTGGATTATGCTGCAAAATACACAGTTTACTTGATATTCCTCAATAAAGTCTTCCAGAAATGCAGACGGTCAAGGTTCTTGTTATGTTCATGAATAAATGATGTTTCCATCACTTTTTTGCCATACAGCTGAATTTTCAGTTTTTATGGTCTTAAAAGTCGTTTCAACCTGCGAACAGGCCAAAAGTGGATTATGCTGCAAAATACACAGTTTACTTGATATTCCTCTATAAAGTCTCCCAGAACAGCAGACGGTCAAGTTTCATGTTATGTTTATGAATAAATGATGTTTCCATCACTTTTTTGCCATACAGCTGCATTTTCAGTTTTTATGGTCTTAAAAGGCGTTTCAGCCTGCGAATAGGCCAAAAGTGGATTATGCTGCAAAATACACAGTTTACTTGATATTCCTCTATAAAGTCTCCCAGAACAACAGACTATCAAGTTTCATGTTATGTAAATGAATATATGATGTTTCCATCACTTTCCTGCCTTACAGCTGCATTTCCAGTTTTTATGGTCTTAAAAGGCGTTTCATCCTGCGAATAGGCCAAAAGTGGATTATGCTGCAAAATACACAGTTTAATTGATATTCCTCTATAAAGTCTCCCAGAACAACAGACTATCAAGTTTCATGTTATGTTCGTGAATAAACGATGTTTCCATCACTTTTTTGCCATACAGCTGCATTTTCAGTTTTTATGGTCTTAAAAGGCGTTTCAACCTGCGAACAGGCCAAAAGTGGATTATGCTGCAAAATACACAGTTTACTTGATATTCCTCTATAAAGTCTCCCAGAACAACAGACTATCAAGTTTCATGTTATGTAAATGAATATATGATGTTTCCATCACTTTCCTGCCTTACAGCTGCATTTCCAGTTTTTATGGTCTTAAAAGGCGAAAAGTGGATTATGCTGCAAAATACACAGTTTACTTGATATTCCTCTATAAAGTCTCCCAGAACAACAGACTATCAAGTTTCATGTTATGTACATGAATAAATGATGTTTCCATCACTTTTCTGCCTTACAGCTGCATTTCCAGTTTTTATGGTCTTAAAAGGCGTTTCAGCCTGCGAACAGGCCAAAAGTGGATTATGCTGCAAAATACACAGTTTACTTGATATTCCTCTATAAAGTCTCCCAGAACAACAGACTATCAAGTTTCATGTTATGTACATGAATATATGATGTTTCCATCACTTTTCTGCCTTACAGCTGCATTTCCAGTTTTTATGGTCTTAAAAGGCGTTTCAGCCTGCGAACAGGCCAAAAGTGGATTATGCTGCAAAATACACAGTTTACTTGATATTCCTCTATAAAGTCTCCCAGAACAACAGACTATCAAGTTTCATGTTATGTAAATGAATATATGATGTTTCCATCACTTTCCTGCCTTACAGCTGCATTTCCAGTTTTTATGGTCTTAAAAGGGGTTTCAACCTGCGAACAGGCCAAAAGTGGATTATGCTGCAAAACACACAGTTTACTTGATATTCCTCTATAAAGTCTCCCAGAACAACAGATTATCAAGTTTCATGTTATGTACATGAATAAATGATGTTTCAATCACTTTTTTGCTATACACCTGCATTTTCAGTTTTTATGGTCTTAAAAGGCGTTTCAACCTGCGAAAAGGCCAAAAGTGGATTATGCTGCAAAATACACAGTTTACTTGATATTCCTCTATAAAGTCTCCAAGAAAAGCAGACTATCAAGTTTCATGTTATGTTCGTGAATAAATGATGTTTCCATCACTTTTTTGCCATACAGCTGCATTATCAGTTTTTATGGTCTTAAAAGGCGTTTCAACCTGCGAACAGGCCAAAAGTGGATTATGCTGCAAAATACACAGTTTACTTGATATTCCTCTATAAAGTCTCACAGGAAAACAGACTATCAAGTTTCATGTTATGTACATGAATATATGATGTTTCCATCACTTTTCTGCCTTACAGCTGCATTTCCAGTTTTTATGGTCTTAAAAGGCGTTTCAGCCTGCGAACAGGCCAAAATTGGATTATGCTGCAAAATACACAGTTTACTTGATATTCCTCTATAAAGTCTCCCAGAACAACAGACTATCAAGTTTCATGTTATGTAAATGAATATATGATGTTTCCATCACTTTCCTGCCTTACAGCTGCATTTCCAGTTTTTATGGTCTTAAAAGGCGTTTCAGCCTGCGAACAGGCCAAAAGTGGATTATGCTGCAAAATACACAGTTTACTTGATATTCCTCTATAAAGTCTCCCAGAACAACAGACTATCAAGTTTCATGTTATGTACATGAATATATGATGTTTCCATCACTTTTCTGCCTTACAGCTGCATTTTCAGTTTTTATGGTCTTAAAAGGCGTTTCAGCCTGCGAACAGGCCAAAAGTGGATTATGCTGCAAAATACACAGTTTACTTGATATTCCTCTATAAAGTCTCCCAGAACAGCAGACTATCAAGTTTCATGTTATGTACATGAATAAATGATGTTTCAATCACTTTTTTGCCATACAGCTGCATTTTCAGTTTTTATGGTCTTAAAAGGCGTTTCAACCTGCGAACAGGCCAAAAGTGGATTATGCTGCAAAATACACAGTTTACTTGATATTCCTCTATAAAGTCTCCCAGAACAGCAGACGGTCAAGTTTCATGTTATGTTTATGAATAAATGATGTTTCCATCACTTTTTTGCCATACAGCTGCATTTTCAGTTTTTATGGTCTTAAAAGGCGTTTCAGCCTGCGAATAGGCCAAAAGTGGATTATGCTGCAAAATACACAGTTTACTTGATATTCCTCTATAAAATCTCCCAGAACAACAGACTATCAAGTTTCATGTTATGTAAATGAATATATGATGTTTCCATCACTTTCCTGCCTTACAGCTGCATTTCCAGTTTTTATGGTCTTAAAAGGCGTTTCAGCCTGCGAACAGGCCAAAAGTGGATTATGCTGCAAAATACACAGTTTACTTGATATTCCTCAATAAAGTCTTCCAGAAATGCAGACGGTCAAGGTTCTTGTTATGTTCATGAATAAATGATGTTTCCATCACTTTTTTGCCATACAGCTGAATTTTCAGTTTTTATGGTCTTAAAAGGCGTTTCAGCCTGCGAATAGGCCAAAAGTGGATTATGCTGCAAAATACACAGTTTACTTGATATTCCTCTATAAAGTCTCCAAGAACAGCAGACTATGAAGTTTCATGTTATGTTCGTGAATAAATTATGTTTCAATCACTTTTTTCCCATACAGCTGCATTTTCAGTTTTTATGGTCTTAAAAGGCGTTTCAACCTGCGAACAGGCCAAAAGTGGATTATGCTGCAAAATACACAGTTTACTTGATATTCCTCAATAAAGTCTTCCAGAAATGCAGACGGTCAAGGTTCTTGTTATGTTCATGAATAAATGATGTTTCCATCACTTTTTTGCCATACAGCTGAATTTTCAGTTTTTATGGTCTTAAAAGTCGTTTCAACCTGCGAACAGGCCAAAAGTGGATTATGCTGCAAAATACACAGTTTACTTGATATTCCTCTATAAAGTCTCCCAGAACAACAGACTATCAAGTTTCATGTTATGTACATGAATATATGATGTTTCCATCACTTTTCTGCCTTACAGCTGCATTTTCAGTTTTTATGGTCTTAAAAGGCGTTTCAGCCTGCGAACAGGCCAAAAGTGGATTATGCTGCAAAATACACAGTTTACTTGATATTCCTCTATAAATTCTCCCAGAAGAGCAGACCGTCACGTTTCATGTTATGTACATGAATATATGATGTTTACATCACTTTTCTGCCTTACAGCTGTATTTTCAGTTTTCATGGTGGTTGTCCCCGCTTCCATCTATTGACAGAATGCTGAAGTATTGGAAGCCACTGACCAGCTACTTTCAGAGTGAAGGTGAGGAGGAATGCACCAAGATTTTGTGGAAATGTTTTGGAGAGGAAAGCACTGAAGTGTCAGAGACATATTTTCTTATCCTCAGTCACATTCTAAAGGTGTTTTCAGACAGCATTGAAACTTGAGGCCAAATCATTCAGCATTACATCTGTGTTTAAGGTAATGACTGAATTGAAACAGAAACTTGAGAGAAGGCTGAAGGACAGGTTCTTTGGCTTTACTGTGAACAGCAAACTCAAGCAGCTACCAGCTTACCTTGCAAAGAAATGTGAGACAGATTTTCTTGGTTTCTATGAAAGAGCAAATAAATACATAAGTGACAGATACGACTTCTCTGAGACCAGCTTTCATAGCAAAGTGGCAAAGCTTGGCCTCACAACTGCTGTGCCATATGAAGAATACAGTGATGCTATCCAGGCCTGCAATCTGAAAGACATTGATATGGATGGACTGTATGAGGAATATGCCATGGTGGAAGCTTCCTTCAGCTCTCCAGAAATGGAAGGTTGCCACAGTGAGGGGCGATATCTGAAACTGTTTTCCAAAGCAGATGTACCACTCGTGAATCTCAGGAAGGTCAGCGCCTACATTTTCTCCATCCCATGCAGCAATGCACACACAGAACGAATCTTTTCAATGATGACATCTGCATGGAGAAACAAGAGGAATCGGCTGGAGGTGGACAGTGTCAAGGCTGAGCTGCAAGTTTGTGTCGATTTCACCTTTCCCTGCACAGACGTGTACAAGAAGTTCCTTGGAGACAAAAAACTCTTGGATGCAGCCAGGAAAAATCAGAAGTATTGCAAATAGAGAATCAACTATTTGGTGAGTAAACTAGTCTTATGTTTTATTTCCCAAACATACATACACTATGATAATGTTGTGTCAGTGGCATCCACTTGATATGATGCAGTTTGTTTGCTGTGTATTTAATTGAGCAAATATAGGCTACTAATTTCCTGTAGGAAGCTCTTAAGCCAAATTGATTTCTAATGCAGCATTTTGATTTCATGAATGGGCTACATATAATATTCATTGGGTTTAAAACAATACAGATTTTTGAATGCTGATAACAGTATTGTTGCTATGTTGTTATGTGTCCCTGCAGGATATGAACAGGCCCAGGCGCAGTGAGGGCTTGGCGACCATGATGACAGAGGTGCTGTTGTCTCTTGAGCTTCTGCAGAGGGTGAAGGTGGAGTTTGCTTGAATACAGGTGGACTGCTGCACACATACACGGATGAAGACACTGCACACAAGTCCCCAATAGACTGAATCACTTTAGAAATGATTTACTTTTTGAGCCGTTAAATGTTAACCAAATTTGTTTGGTTTTCTTTATGCTTTCAAAACATTCATTTATCTGTTTATTATTTATTATTTATGTGACCTGTGATTTAATTTGTACATTTTAAGTCCACAAATGTTATGCTTTGTGGCACTCAGCACTTTAAAAGATTCATCTCAGTGGTCAGTTTCTGAACACCACAATGTATTGAATAAATACAAATACTGTGAACAAACACTTTTTGACTCTTCAAGACTATTTTTTTCTATTCTGTTACACATACATCATGTAGCAATCACACAAAGTTGTATTGTAGACGGGATTACGCCAGAGTCCTGTGCAATTATTCACAGCCTCACAAAATATCGCATAGTGTCCTCCTTTTTGGTGTTATGGATATGGTCACCCTAACTATGGGGGGTGGGGTGGGCAGGCTAACTACTGTAGCTAACGACTGAGCTTCCATGGTGCGGAGCCGTACCTCTAACTCACTGAGCCTCGCCTCCACCCTAGCAAACAGACTACACTTGTTACATGTATCATTATCATTAAGGGAGGCAGAGGAATGGCTAAGCAGGTGACACACTGAGCAAGGGGGAGAAGGAGAGGGAGAGGAAGAGGAAGAGAAGGCAGTCATCGTGAGCTGCTAAGCTAAACTACAGTGGCTAACGTTAGCAAAAACCAAACAAAGTGTAAATAAAACTGTAGGATTAAGCGAGAAGCCGCTACAAGAAGGAGGGAGATATTAGGGTTTAACCTCGTGTTGTCCTGGGGTCATTCTGACCCCAAATTAAATAGTTTGCCATCAAAATATGTCTTTTATTCATCAAATGGTCTGAAAATAATGGGGGTTGTTGGATACTATGCTCTTCATGATTAAAATACATTTTAAGTCATTTGATTGAATTATGGGTGATTTATTGAATTTAATAACTTCTGTTGTCCTCTGGGGTCAAAAAGACCCTGCAGCACAAAGTGATGCAATGGGGCAAATTGTCACCCCATACTGCTTTCCAAAACATCTTTGATCTTGGATGTTTGATGTCTGGGGTCAAGCAATGGTTATGACAACAACAACAAAAAACAAACAGGTCTTTTCTCACAGGTGTTGGAGCATTACATTTCACATTTTAGAGAGACAGGCAGCACAATGAGCAGGCAGAAGCGCTATACTGCACAGGAGGCTTGTGAGCTCATTTTAAACTATGTTGGGGAAAGGAATGAGCAGGAGGACAATGCTGAACATGAGGAGGAGGAAGAATCAACTGATGAGGAGGATTCAGGATCAGAAGAGAAGGAGAATATTGATGAGGTGATAGATCCAACATACAGACCACATGCTACTTCTTCCTCTGACGAAGCCCCCACATCGCCCACTGAAGAAATGGAAGAAGGGTATGAAGTGAAGGAAAATGATGAACATGATGATGAGGAAGAATATGAGAAAAAGAGTTCTGCTCCAGCTGTACCTATGCAGCCACTGCCCCTCGGGCCCCTCACCCAGCCGCCCCTCCTGGCCCATCACCCAAAAGAAGTAGGTTCAAATTCTGCCCTCGCCAAAGTGATCTCAAAACATCGAAAATGTGCCAAAAATGCAATGCATATATCTGTAAAGATCACACCATTACTACCTGCCTCGCATGCAACTGAGGGCACATTCAGACTGTTTTTAATCTGAAAAGTTAGTTTTGAAAAGTCAAATATTTTGGAAATGAATGTTGACATGTTTTATATGTAAGCGCTTTAAAAACAGCATAATATCTTAACTTTGACATTTACAAGTCTGTGATGATCTATCAACTCATGGGACTCGGATTGTTAACTATAGTCAGAATAATTGATGATTTTATTTATTTTAACTAAAAAAAAAGGTAAAGGTTCATGTAAATGAGGTCTTAAATTTCAAATGGAATAAATAAATGGTGTTATTGTGTTTGAATGAAGTTGGTATGAAAGGTGTAACACAGAATTGGGTGAAGTATTCACTTTATATTCTTTAAATAACAGTCAAACCAGATGGGGTCAATTTTGACCCCAGGGGAAAAATGTGTGATTATGTGCTGCCATAAGAAAAATGTAAATGATTCAAGAACAGCATCCTCACTAAACTTTGACATATACCACTATGTGATAGGTCAACTAGTCAAAATAATATAAAGTCAAAATAATTAATTGTTTCATTTAATTTTCACTCAAAAACAGGCTATACTTTAATGTAAACAAGGCCTATTGGCCCTGAATTCCAAAACAAAGGGAAAAATGTGTGGTAAGGACTGAAGTAAGACTAAAGGTGTAAAACAGAATTGATTGACAATTTATACTATATGCTTTAAAAAACACTCAAACCAGGTGGGGTTATATTAGACCCCAGAGGACAAAAGGTGTATGGCAATCGGGAGGACATTACTAGGGTTAAGATGTACAGCAGGTAATTAACCGCTTGTACTGAAGAATATCATACAATTAACTTGGTTTAGCTGGAGCTGTGAAAGTACGCTATAGGACAAAAGGTCGGAAGTGAGGCAATACGCAGTATTGATAAGATGTTCCCAGCCTGAAATGTCTTTTGAGACCATAAAAACTGAAAATGCAGCTTTAAGGCAAGAAAGTGAAGGAAACATCATATATTCATGAACATAACATGAAACATGAGAGTATGCTGTTCTGGGAGACTTTATTGAGGAATATCAAGTAAACTGTGTATTTTTCAGCAAAATCCAATTTTGACCTCGAAACAGAAGAAACGTCTTTTGATACCATACATACTGAAAATGCAGCTTTAAGACAGAAAAGTGATGAGAACATCATGTACTCATGAATATAACATTAAACTTTATGTCTGCTGTTCTGGAAAGCTTCATTGAGGAAAATCAAGTAAACTGTGTATTTTGCAACAAAATGCACTTTTGGCCTCTTCCTAGCCGAAATGTCTTTTCAGACAATAAATAGTGAAAATGCAGCTTTAAGGAAGAAAAGTGATGAGAACATCATGTATTCATGAATATAACATGAAACTTGAGAGTCTGTTGTTCTGGGAGAATTTTTTCAGGAAAATCAAGTAAACTGTGTATTTTTCAACAAAATCCACTTTTGGCCTGTTCCCAACCGAAACGTATTTTCAGACAATAAATACTGAAAATTCAGCTTTAAGGCAGAAAAGTGATGAGAACATCATGTATTCATGAAATTAACATGAAACTTGAAAGTCTTCTTTTCTGGGAGACTTTATAGAGAAAAATCAAGTAAACTGTGTAATTTGCAACAAAATCCACTTTTGGCCTCTTCCCTGCCGAAACGTATTTTAAGAGCATACGACGTGGAAATGCAGCCTGAAGGCAGAAAAATTATGAGAATATCATGTATTCATGAAATTAACATGAAACTTGATGTCTGCTGTTCTGTGAAGCTTCATTGAGGAAAATCAATTAAACTGTGAATTTTGCCAAAAAGTTTCATGTTATATTCATGAGTACATGATGTTCTCATCACTTTTCTGCCTTAAAGCTGCATTTTCAGTATTTATGGTCTGAAAAGACATTTCGGCTGGGAAGTGGCCAAAAGTGGATTTTTTTGCAAAATACGCAGTTTAGTTGATTTTCCTCAATGAAGCTTTCCAGAACAGCAGACGTAAAGTTTAATGTTATATTCATGAGTACATGATGTTCTCATCACTTTTCTGCCTTAATGCTGCATTTTCAGTATTTATGGTATGAAAAGATGTTATGGCTGGGAAGAGACCAAAAGTGGATTTTGTTGAAAAATACACAGTTTACTTGACTTTCCTCAATGAAGCTTCCCAGAACAGCAGACATCAATTTTAATGTTATATTCATGAATACATGATGTTCTCATCACTTTTCTGCCTGAAAGCTGCATTTTCAGTAATTATGCTCTGAAAAGACGTTTCGGCTGGGTCGAGGCCAAAAGTGGATTTTGCTGAAAAATACGCAGTTTACTTGATTTTCCTCAATGCATTGTCCCAGAACAGCAGACTCATAAGTTTCATGTAAATTTCATGAATACATGATGTTCTCATCATTTTTATGCCTTAAAGCTTCATTTTCACGTTATATGCTCTTAAAAGACGTTCGGGCTGGGAAGAGGCCAAAAGTGGATTTTGTTGCAAAATACACAGTTTACTTGATTTTTCTCTATAAAGTCTCCCAGAACAGCAGACTTTCAAAGTTCATGTTATATTCATCAATAAATGATGTTCTCATCACTTTTCTGCCTTAAAGCTGCATTTTCAGTATTTATGGTCTGAAAATACGTTTCGGCTGGGAACAGGCCAAAAGTGGATTTTGTTGAAAAATACACAGTTTACTTGATTTTCATCAAAAAGTTTCCCAGAACAGCAGACCTCAAGTTTCATGTTATTTTCATGAATACATGATGTTCTCATCACTTTTCTGCCTTAAAGCTGCATTTTCAGTAATTATGGTCTGAAAAGACATTTCGGCTGGGAAGAGGCCAAAAGTGGATTTTGTTGCAAAATACACAGTTTACTTGATTTTCCTCTATAAAGTCTCCCAGAACAGCAGACTTTCAAGGTTCATGTTATATTCATGAATACATGATGTTCTCATCACTTTTCTGCCTTAAAGCTGCATTTTCAGTATTTATGGTCTGAAAAGACGTTTCGGCTGGGAAGAGGCCAAAAGTGGATTTTGTTGAAAAATACACAGTTTACTTGATTTTCCTCTATAAAGTCTCCCAGAACAGCAGACTCTTAAGTTTCATGTTAATTTCATGAATACATGATGTTCTCATCATTTTTATGCCTTAAAGCTTCATTTCCACGTTACATGCTCTTAAAAGACGTTCGGGCTGGGAAGAGGCCAGAAGTGGATTTTGTTGCAAAATACACAGTTTACTTGATTTTCCTCAATGAAGATTCCCAGAACAGCAGACATCACGTTTAATGTTATATTCATGAATACATGATGTTCTAATCACTTTTCTGCCTTAAAGCTGCATTTTCAGTGTTTATGGTCTGAAAACACATTTCGGCTAGGAAGAGGCCAAAAGTGGATTTTGTTGCAAATTACACAGTTTACTTGATTTTTCTCTATAAAGTCTCCCAGAAAAGAAGACTTTCAAGTTTCATGTTAATTTCATGAATACATGATGTTCTCATCACTTTTCTGCCTTAAAGCTGCATTTTCAGTGTTTATGGTCTGAAAACACATTTCGGCTAGGAAGAGGCCAAAAGTGGATTTTGTTGCAAAATACACAGTTTACTTGATTTTCATCAATACACTGTCGCAGAGCAGCAGACTCTCAAGTTTCATGTTAATTTCATGAATACATGATGTTCTCATAATTTTTCTGCCTTCAGGCTGCATTTCCACGTTGTATGCTCTAAAATACGTTTCGCAGGAAGAGGCCAAAAGTGGATTTTGTTGAAAAATACACAGTTTACTTGATTTTCCTCTAAAGTCTCCCAGCAGACTTTCAAGGTTCATGTTATATTCATGAATACATAATGTTCTCATCACTTTTCTGCCTTAAAGCTGCATTTTCAGTATTTATGGTCTGAAAAGACGTTTCGGCTGGTCGAGGCCGAAAGCGGATTTTGCTGAAAAATACACAGTTTACTTGATTTTCCTCTATAAAGTCTCCCAGAACAGCAGACTCTTAAGTTTCATGTTAATTTCATGAATACATGATGTTCTCATCATTTATGCCTTAAAGCTTCATCACGTTACATGCTCTTAAAAGACGTTCGGGCTGGGAAGAGGCCAGAAGTGGATTTTGTTGCAAAATACACAGTTTACTTGATTTTCCTCAATGAAGCTTCCCAGAACAGCAGACATCAAGTTTAATGTTATATTCATGAATACATGATGTTCTAATCACTTTTCTGCCTTAAAGCTGCATTTTCAGTGTTTATGGTCTGAAAACACATTTCGGCTAGGAAGAGGCCAAAAGTGGATTTTGTTGCAAATTACACAGTTTACTTGATTTTTCTCTATAAAGTCTCCCAGAAAAGAAGACTTTCAAGTTTCATGTTAAATTCATGAATACATGATGTTCTCATCACTTTTCTGCCTTAAAGCTGCATTTTCAGTATTTATGGTCTGAAAAGACATTTCGGCTGGGAAGAGGCCAAAAGTGGATTTTGTTGCAAATTACACAGTTTACTTGATTTTTCTCTATAAAGTCTCCCAGAACAGAAGACTTTCAAGTTTCATGTTATATTCATGAATACATGATGTTCTCATCACTTTTCTGCCTTAAAGCTGCATTTTCAGTGTTTATGGTCTGAAAACACATTTCGGCTAGGAAGAGGCCAAAAGTGGATTTTGTTGCAAATTACACAGTTTACTTGATTTTTCTCTATAAAGTCTCCCAGAAAAGAAGACTTTCAAGTTTCATGTTAATTTCATGAATACATGATGTTCTCATCACTTTTCTGCCTTAAAGCTGAATTTTCAGTATTTATTGTCTGAAAATACTTTTCGGTTGGGAACAGGCCAAAAGTGGATTTTGTTGAAAAATACACAGTTTACTTGATTTTCCTCAAAAATTCTCCAAGAACAACAGACTCTCAAGTTTCATGTTATATTCATGAATACATGATGTTCTCATCACTTTTCTGCCTTAAAGCTGCATTTTCAGTATTTATGGTCTGAAAAGACTTTTCGGCTGGGAAGAGGCCAAAAGGGGATTTTGTTGCAAAATACACAGTTTACTTGATTTTCCTCTATAAAGTCTCCCAGAAAAGCAGACTTTCAAATTTCTTGTTATATTCATCAATACATGATGTTCTAATCACTTTTCTGCCTTAAAGCTGCATTTTCAGTATTTATGGTCTGAAAAGACATTTCGGCTGGGAAGTGGCCAAAAGTGGATTTTGTTGCAAAATACACAGTTTACTTGATTTTCCTCAATGAAGCTTCCCAGAACAGCAGACATCACGTTTAATGTTATATTCATGAATACATGATGTTCTAATCACTTTTCTGCCTTAAAGCTGCATTTTCAGTGTTTATGGTCTGAAAAACATTTCGGCTAGGAAGAGGCCAAAAGTGGATTTTGTTGCAAATTACACAGTTTACTTGATTTTCCTCTATAAAGTCTCCCAGAAAAGAAGACTTTCAAGTTTCATGTTAATTTCATGAATACATGATGTTCTCATCACTTTTCTGCCTTAAAGCTGCATTTTCAGTGTTTATGGTCTGAAAACACATTTCGGCTAGGAAGAGGCCAAAAGTGGATTTTGTTGCAAATTACACAGTTTACTTGATTTTTCTCTATAAAGTCTCCCAGAAAAGAAGACTTTCAAGTTTCATGTTAATTTCATGAATACATGATGTTCTCATCACTTTTCTGCCTTAAAGCTGCATTTTCAGTGTTTATGGTCTGAAAACACATTTCGGCTAGGAAGAGGCCAAAAGTGGATTTTGTTGCAAATTACACAGTTTACTTGATTTTTCTCTATAAAGTCTCCCAGAAAAGAAGACTTTCAAGTTTCATGTTAATTTCATGAATACATGATGCTCTCATCACTTTTCTGCCTTAAAGCTGCATTTTCAGTGTTTATGGTCTGAAAACACATTTCGGCTAGGAAGAGGCCAAAAGTGGATTTTGTTGCAAATTACACAGTTTACTTGATTTTTCTCTATAAAGTCTCCCAGAAAAGAAGACTTTCAAGTTTCATGTTAATTTCATGAATACATGATGTTCTCATCACTTTTCTGCCTTAAAGCTGAATTTTCAGTATTTATTGTCTGAAAATACGTTTCGGTTGGGAAGAGGCCAAAAGTGGATTTTGTTGAAAAATACACAGTTTACTTGATTTTCCTCATAAAGTCTCCCAGAACAGCAGACTCTCAAGTTTCATGTTATATTCATGAATACATGATGTTCTCATCACTTTTCTGCCTTAAAGCTGCATTTTCAGTATTTATGGTCTGAAAAGACTTTTCGGCTGGGAAGAGGCCAAAAGGGGATTTTGTTGCAAAATACACAGTTTACTTGATTTTCCTCTATAAAGTCTCCCAGAAAAGCAGACTTTCAAATTTCTTGTTATATTCATCAATACATGATGTTCTAATCACTTTTCTGCCTTAAAGCTGCATTTTCAGTTTTATGGTCTGAAAAGACTTTCGGCTGGGAAGAGGCCAAAAGTGGATTTTGTTGCAAAATACACAGTTTACTTGATTTTCCTCAATGAAGCTTCCCAGAACAGCAGACATCACGTTTAATGTTATATTCATGAATACATGATGTTCTAATCACTTTTCTGCCTTAAAGCTGCATTTTCAGTGTTTATGGTCTGAAAACACATTTCGGCTAGGAAGAGGCCAAAAGTGGATTTTGTTGCAAATTACACAGTTTACTTGATTTTTCTCTATAAAGTCTCCCAGAAAAGAAGACTTTCAAGTTTCATGTTAATTTCATGAATACATGATGTTCTCATCACTTTTCTGCCTTAAAGCTGCATTTTCAGTGTTTATGGTCTGAAAACACATTTCGGCTAGGAAGAGGCCAAAAGTGGATTTTGTTGCAAATTACACAGTTTACTTGATTTTTCTCTATAAAGTCTCCCAGAAAAGAAGACTTTCAAGGTTCATGTTATATTCATGAATACATGATGTTCTCATCACTTTTCTGACTTAATGCTGCATTTTCAGTATTTATGGTATGAAAAGACGTTATGGCTGGGAAGAGACCAAAAGTGGATTTTGTTGCAAAATACACAGTTTACTTGATTTTCATCAATACACTGTCGCAGAGCAGCAGACTCTCAAGTTTCATGTTAATTTCATGAATACATGATGTTCTCATAATTTTTCTGCCTTCAGGCTGCATTTCCACGTTGTATGCTCTTAAAATACGTTTCGGCAGGGAAGAGGCCAAAAGTGGATTTTGTTGAAAAATACACAGTTTACTTGATTTTCCTCTATAAAGTCTCCCAGAACAGCAGACTTTCAAGGTTCATGTTATATTCATGAATACATGATGTTCTCATCACTTTTCTGCCTTAAAGCTGCATTTTCAGTATTTATGGTCTGAAAAGACGTTTCGGTAAAGCTGCATTTTCAGTGTTTATGGTCTGAAAACACATTTCGGCTAGGAAGAGGCCGAAAGCGGATTTTGTTGCAAATTACACAGTTTACTTGATTTTTCTCTATAAAGTCTCCCAGAAAAGAAGACTTTCAAGTTTCATGTTAATTTCATGAATACATGATGTTCTCATCACTTTTCTGCCTTAAAGCTGAATTTTCAGTATTTATTGTCTGAAAATACGTTTCGGGTGGGAACAGGCCAAAAGTGGATTTTGTTGAAAAATACACAGTTTACTTGATTTTCCTCAAAAATTCTCCAAGAACAACAGACTCTCAAGTTTCATGTTATATTCATGAATACATGATGTTCTCATCACTTTTCTGCCTTTAAGCTGCATTTTCAGTATTTATGGTCTGAAAAGACTTTTCGGCTGGGAAGAGGCCAAAAGGGGATTTTGTTGCAAAATACACAGTTTACTTGATTTTCCTCTATAAAGTCTCCCAGAACAGCAGACTTTCAAGGTTCATGTTATATTCATGAATACATAATGTTCTCATCACTTTTCTGCCTTAAAGCTGCATTTTCAGTATTTATGGTCTGAAAAGACGTTTCGGCTGGGTCGAGGCCGAAAGCGGATTTTGCTGAAAAATACACAGTTTACTTGATTTTCCTCTATAAAGTCTCCCAGAAAAGCAGACTTTCAAATTTCTTGTTATATTCATCAATACATGATGTTGTCATCACTTTTCTGACTTAATGCTGCATTTTCAGTATTTATGGTATGAAAAGACGTTATGGCTGGGAAGAGACCAAAAGTGGATTTTGTTGCAAAATACACAGTTTACTTGATTTTCATCAATACACTGTCGCAGAGCAGCAGACTCTCAAGTTTCATGTTAATTTCATGAATACATGATGTTCTCATAATTTTTCTGCCTTCAGGCTGCATTTCCACGTTGTATGCTCTTAAAATACGTTGCGGCAGGGAAGAGGCCAAAAGTGGATTTTGTTGAAAAATACACAGTTTACTTGATTTTCCTCTATGAAGTCTCCCAGAACAGCAGACTCAAGTTCCATGTTTATTTTATGAAAACATGATGTTCTCATCACTTTTCTGCCTTAAAGCTGCATTTTCAGTATTTATGGTCTGAAAAGACGTTTCGGCTGGGTCGAGGCCGAAAGCGGATTTTGCTGAAAAATACACAGTTTACTTGATTTTCCTCTATAAAGTCTCCCAGAACAGCAGACTCTTAAGTTTCATGTTAATTTCATGAATACATGATGTTCTCATCATTTTTATGCCTTAAAGCTTCATTTCCACGTTACATGCTCTTAAAAGACGTTCGGGCTGGGAAGAGGCCAGAAGTGGATTTTGTTGCAAAATACACAGTTTACTTGATTTTCCTCAATGAAGCTTCCCAGAACAGCAGACATCACGTTTAATGTTATATTCATGAATACATGATGTTCTAATCACTTTTCTGCCTTAAAGCTGCATTTTCAGTGTTTATGGTCTGAAAACACATTTCGGCTAGAAAGAGGCCAAAAGTGGATTTTGTTGCAAATTACACAGTTTACTTGATTTTTCTCTATAAAGTCTCCCAGAAAAGAAGACTTTCAAGTTTCATGTTAATTTCATGAATACATGATGTTCTCATCACTTTTCTGCCTTAAAGCTGAATTTTCAGTATTTATTGTCTGAAAATATGTTTCGGTTGGGAACAGGCCAAAAGTGGATTTTGTTGAAAAATACACAGTTTACTTGATTTTCCTGAAAAAATTCTCCCAGAACAACAGACTCTCAAGTTTCATGTTATATTCATGAATACATGATGTTCTAATCACTTTTCTGCCTTAAAGCTGCATTTTCAGTATTTATGGTCTGAAAAGACATTTCGGCTGGGAAGAGGCCAAAAGTGGATTTTGTTGCAAATTCCACAGTTTACTTGATTTTTCTCTATAAAGTCTCTCAGAACAGCAGACTTTCAAAGTTCATGTTATATTCATCAATACATGATGTTCTCATTACTTTTCTTCCTTAAAGCTGCATTTTCAGTATTTATTGTCTGAAAATACGTTTCGGTTGGGAACAGGCCAAAAGTGGATTTTGTTGCAAAATATACAGTTTACTTGATTTTCCTCAATGAAGCTTCCCAGAACAGCAGACATCAAGTTTAATGTTATATTCATGAATACATGATGTTCTAATCACTTTTCTGCCTTAAAGCTGCATTTTCAGTATTTATGGTCTGAAAAGACATTTCAGCTGGGAAGAGGCCAAAAGTGGATTTTGTTGCAAAATTCACAGTTTAATTGATTTTCCTCAATGAAGCTTCACAGAACAGCAGACATCAAGTTTAATGTGATATTCATGAAAACATGATGTTCTCATCACTTTTCTGCCTGAAAGCTGCATTTTCAGTAATTATGGTCTGAAAAGACATTTCGGCTGGGAAGAGGCCAAAAGTGTATTTTGTTGCAAAATTCACAGTTTAATTGATTTTCCTCAATGAAGCTTCACAGAACAGCAGACATCAAGTTTAATGTTATATTCATGAAAACATGATGTTCTCATCACTTTTCTGCCTTACTGCTGCATTTTCAGTTTTTATGGTCTTAAAAGGCGTTTCAGCCTGCGAACAGGCCAAAAGTGGATTTTGTTGCAAAATACACAGTTTACTTGATATTCCTCTATAAAGTTTCCCAGAACAGCATACTCTCATGTTTCATGTTATGTTCATGAATATATGATGTTTCCTTCACTTTCTTGCCTTAAAAATGAATTTTCAGTTTTTATGGTCTCAAAAGACATTTCAGGCTGGGAACATCTTATCAATACTGCGTATTGCCTCACTTCCGACCTTTTGTCCTATAGTGTACTTTCACAGCTCCAGCTAAACCAAGTTAATTGTATGATATTCTTCAGTACAAGCGGTTAATTACCTGCTGTACATCTTAACCCTAGTAATGTCCTCCCGATTGCCATACACCTTTTGTCCTCTGGGGTCTAATATAACCCCACCTGGTTTGACTGTTTTTTAAAGCATATAGTATAAATTGTCAATCAATTCTGTTTTTCACCTTTAGTCTTACTTCAGTCCTTACAACACATTTTTCCCTTTGTTTTGGAATTCAGGGCCAATAGGCCTTGTTTACATTAAAGTATAGCCTGTTTTTGAGTGAAAATTAAATGAAACAATTAATTATTTTGACTTTATATTATTTTGACTAGTTGACCTATCACATAGTGGTATATGTCAAAGTTTAGTGAGGATGCTGTTCTTGAATCATTTACATTTTTCTTATGGCAGCACATAATCATACATTTTTCCCCTGGGGTCAAAATTGACCCCGTCTGGTTTGACTGTTATTTAAAGAATATAAAGTGAATACTTCACCCAATTCTGTGTTACACCTTTCATACCAACTTCATTCAAACACAATAACACCATTTATTTATTCCATTTGAAATTTAAGACCTCATTTACATGAACCTTTACCTTTTTTTTTCGTTAAAATAAATAAAATCATCAATTATTCTGACTATAGTTAACAATCCGAGTCCCATGAGTTGATAGATCATCACAGACTTGTAAATGTCAAAGTTAAGATATTATGCTTTTTTTTAAAGCGCTTCAATTTTTTTAATGGCAACACCTGTTGTCCTCCCGTGTCAAAAATGACCCGGTCTGGTTTGAGTGTTTATAAAGCATTAAGTAGAAATTATCACCCAGCTCTCTGTTTCAACTTTTTAGTCAACTTTATTCCAACTCATTTCCTGACATATAAAACATGTCAACATTCATTTCCAAAATATTTGACTTTTCAAAACTAACTTTTCAGATTAAAAACAGTCTGAATGTGCCCTCAGTTGCATGCGAGGCAGGTAGTAATGGTGTGATCTTTACAGATATATGCATTGCATTTTTGGCACATTTTCGATGTTTTGAGATCACTTTGGCGAGGGCAGAATTTGAACCTACTTCTTTTGGGTGATGGGCCAGGAGGGGCGGCTGGGTGAGGGGCCCGAGGGGCAGTGGCTGCATAGGTACAGCTGGAGCAGAACTCTTTTACTCATATTCTTCCTCATCATCACCTTCTTCCATTTCTTCAGTGGGCGATGTGGGGGCTTCGTCAGAGGAAGAAGTAGCATGTGGTCTGTATGTTGGATCTATCACCTCATCAATATTCTCCTTCTCTTCTGATCCTGAATCCTCCTCATCAGTTTATTCTTCCTCCTCCTCATGTTCAGCATTGTCCTCCTGCTCATTCCTTTCCCCAACATAGTTTAAAATGAGCTCACAAGCCTCCTGTGCAGTATAGCGCTTCTGCCTCCTCATTGTGCTGCCTGTCTCTCTAAAATGTGAAATGCAATGCTCCAACACCTGTGAGAAA
>JACSYO010002028.1:5000-20000 GCA_016806645.1 Ophiodon elongatus
AGGTGCGTCCACCTGAGCCAGGTGCGTCCACCTGAGCCAGGTGAGTACACCTGAGCCATGTGAATCCACTTGAGACCTGAGACAGGTGAATCCACCTGAGCCAGGTGAATCCACCTGAGACCTGAGCCAGGTGAATCCAGCTGAGACCTGAGCCAGGTGAATCCAGCTGAGACCTGAGCCAGGTGAGTACACCTGAGCCAGGTGAATACCTGAGCCAGGTGAGTCCACCTGAGCCAGGTGAGTCCACCTGAGACCTGACAGGTGAGTACACCTGAGCCAGGTGAATCCACCTGAGACCTGAGCCAGGTGAATCCACCTGAGCCAGGTGAGTCCACCTGAGCCAGGTGAGTCGACCTGAGCCAGCTGCGTACACCTAAGCCAGGTGAGTTCACCTGAGCCAGGTGAATCCACCTGAGACCTGAGCCAGGTGGTACACCTGAGCCAGGTGAATCCAGCTGAGACCTGAGCCAGGTGAATCCAGCTGAGACCTGAGCCAGGTGAGTACACCTGAGCCAGGTGAATCCACCTGAGCCAGGTGAGTCCACCTGAGCCAGGTGAGTCCACCTGAGACCTGAGCCAGGTGAGTACACCTGAGCCAGGTGAATCCACCTGAGACCTGAGCCAGGTGAATCCACCTGAGCCAGGTGAGTCCACCTGAGCCAGGTGAGTCGACCTGAGCCAGCTGCGTACACCTAAGCCAGGTGAGTTCACCTGAGCCAGGTGAATCCACCTGAGACCTGAGCCAGGTGAGTACACCTGAGCCAGGTGAATCCAGGTGAGTACACCTGAGCCAGGTGAATCCACCTGAGACTTGAGCCAGGTGAATCCACCTGAGACCTGAGCCAGGTGAGTACACCTGAGCCAGGTGAATCCACCTGAGACTTGAGCCAGGTGAATCCACCTGAGACCTGAGCCAGGTGAGTCCACCTGAGCCAGGTGAGTCCACCTGAGCCAGGTGAGTCCACCTGAGCCAGGTGAGTCTGTAGTATATTTTGCTCTGTAATGCATGAAGATAACATATGTGAAGGGGCCTGTGACTTTGGAATGTCGGATCCATTGCTGTTGTTACACATGGGATAATCATTAGGTACCCCCGCTGGGAAATGCTCCTTGACCTGGAGGATGGAGGAGTAGCTGTGCCTATGTCCGAAACATGTCTTTTATTGGGTGCCCTCTTTATGAAGTCATTATATACTCAAGTCTGGGGCGTAAACAACAACCATATATAAGTGATCGGGAGATCCCCGACGGTTAGAGTTCTGTTCGACTTTTGGACTCTCCGGGTGTTCATGACGCCCGTCTTGACATATGTTGCTTGTTTGTAATAAACTTCATTATACCAGCAAGAACAGTGTCCGCGGAGATTCCTTCATCATCACTCCAACATCACTGTCGCTTGAAATATACAACAAGTCCACCTGAGCCAGGTGAGTCCACCTGAGACCTGAGCCAGGTGAGTACACCTGAGCCATGTGAATCCACCTGAGACCTGAGCCAGGTGAATCCACCTGAGCCAGGTGAATCCACCTGAGCCAGGTGAATCCACCTGAGCCAGGTGAATCCACCTGAGCCAGGTGAATCCACCTGAGCCAGGTGGAACCACCTGAGCCAGGTGAAACCACCTGAGCCAGGTGAAACCACCTGAAACCTGAGCCAGGTGAATCCACCTGAGCCAGGTGAGTCCACCTGAGCCAGGTGAGTCGACCTGAGCCAGCTGCGTAAACCTAAGCCAGGTGAGTTCACCTGAGCCAGGTGAATCCACCTGAGACCTGAGCCAGGTGAGTACACCTGAGCCAGGTGAATCCACCTGAGACTTGAGCCAGGTGAATCCACCTGAGACCTGAGCCAGGTGAGTCCACCTGAGCCAGGTGAGTCCACCTGAGCCATGTGAATCCACCTGAGACCTGAGCCAGGTGAGTACACCTGAGCCATGTGAATCCACCTGAGACCTGAGCCAGGTGAATCCACCTGAGCCAGGTGAAACCACCTGAAACCTGAGCCAGGTGAATCCACCTGAGCCAGGTGAATCCACCTGAGCCAGGTGAGTCCACCTGAGCCAGGTGAGTCGACCTGAGCCAGCTGCGTACACCTAAGCCAGGTGAGTTCACCTGAGCCAGGTGAATCCACCTGAGACCTGAGCCAGGTGAGTACACCTGAGCCAGGTGAATCCACCTGAGACTTGAGCCAGGTGAATCCACCTGAGACCTGAGCCAGGTGAGTCCACCTGAGCCAGGTGCGTCCACCTGAGACCTGAGCCAGGTGAGTACACCTGAGCCATGTGAATCCACCTGAGACCTGAGCCAGGTGAATCCACCTGAGCCAGGTGAGTCCACCTGAGCCAGGTGAGTCGACCTGAGCCAGCTGCGTACACCTAAGCCAGGTGAGTTCACCTGAGCCAGGTGAATCCACCTGAGACCTGAGCCAGGTGAGTACACCTGAGCCAGGTGAATCCACCTGAGACTTGAGCCAGGTGAATCCACCTGAGACCTGAGCCAGGTGAGTCCACCTGAGCCAGGTGAGTCGACCTGAGCCAGCTGCGTACACCTAAGCCAGGTGAGTTCACCTGAGCCAGGTGAATCCACCTGAGACCTGAGCCAGGTGAGTACACCTGAGCCAGGTGAATCCACCTGAGACTTGAGCCAGGTGAATCCACCTGAGACCTGAGCCAGGTGAGTCCACCTGAGCCAGGTGAGTCCACCTGAGACCTGAGCCAGGTGAGTACACCTGAGACCTGAGCCAGGTGAGTACACCTGAGCCAGGTGAATCCACCTGAGACTTGAGCCAGGTGAATCCACCTGAGACCTGAGCCAGGTGAGTCCACCTGAGCCAGGTGAGTCCACCTGAGACCTGAGCCAGGTGAGTACACCTGAGCCATGTGAATCCACCTGAGACCTGAGCCAGGTGAATCCACCTGAGCCAGGTGAATCCACCTGAGCCAGGTGGAACCACCTGAGCCAGGTGAAACCACTTGAAACCTGAGCCAGGTGAATCCACCTGAGCCAGGTGAGTCCACCTGAGCCAGGTGAGTCGACCTAAGCCAGCTGCGTACACCTAAGCCAGGTGAGTTCACCTGAGCCAGGTGAATCCACCTGAGACCTGAGCCAGGTGAATCCACCTGAGACCTGAGCCAGGTGAGTGCACCTGAGCCAGGTGAATCCACCTGAGACTTGAGCCAGGTGAATCCACCTGAGACCTGAGCCAGGTGAGTCCACCTGAGCCAGGTGAGTCCACCTGAGACCTGAGCCAGGTGAGTACACCTGAGCCATGTGAATCCACCTGAGACCTGAGCCAGGTGAATCCACCTGAGCCAGGTGAAACCACCTGAAACCTGAGCCAGGTGAATCCACCTGAGCCAGGTGAGTCCACCTGAGCCAGGTGAGTCGACCTGAGCCAGCTGCGTACACCTAAGCCAGGTGAGTTCACCTGAGCCAGGTGAATCCACCTGAGACCTGAGCCAGGTGAGTACACCTGAGCCAGGTGAATCCACCTGAGACTTGAGCCAGGTGAATCCACCTGAGACCTGAGCCAGGTGAGTACACCTGAGCCAGGTGAATCCACCTGAGACTTGAGCCAGGTGAATCCACCTGAGACCTGAGCCAGGTGAGTCCACCTGAGCCAGGTGCGTCCACCTGAGCCAGGTGCGTCCACCTGAGACCTGAGCCAGGTGAGTCCACCTGAGACCTGAGCCAGGTGAATCCACCTGAGACCTGAGCCAGGTGAATCCACCTGAGACCTGAGCCAGGTGAATCCACTGAGCCAGGTGAGTCCACCTGAGCCAGGTGAGTCCACCTGAGCCAGGTGCGTCCACCTGAGCCAGGTGAGTCCACCTGAGACCTGAGCCAGGTGAGTCCACCTGAGACCTGAGCCAGGTGAATCCACCTGAGACCTGAGCCAGGTGAATCCACCTGAGACCTGAGCCAGGTGAATCCACTGAGCCAGGTGAGTCCACCTGAGCCAGGTGAGTCCACCTGAGCCAGGTGCGTCCACCTGAGCCAGGTGAGTCCACCTGAGACCTGAGCCAGGTGAGTCCACCTGAGACCTGAGCCAGGTGAATCCACCTGAGACCTGAGCCAGGTGAATCCACCTGAGACCTGAGCCAGGTGAATCCACTGAGCCAGGTGAGTCCACCTGAGCCAGGTGAGTCCACCTGAGCCAGGTGCGTCCACCTGAGCCAGGTGAGTCCACCTGAGACCTGAGCCAGGTGAGTCCACCTGAGACCTGAGCCAGGTGAATCCACCTGAGACCTGAGCCAGGTGAATCCACCTGAGACCTGAGCCAGGTGAATCCACCTGAGACCTGAGCCAGGTGAATCCACTGAGCCAGGTGACACCTGTCAGTAAAGACTTGTTAACTCAGTGTGAAGCTCAGCAGCTGATCTGAGACTCTGACCGTCTGTTTCTGTCAGATTTGATCTGACTGATTCCTCAGAGTGACGCCTCTCTGTTTCACCTCAGAGTGACGCCTCTCTGTTTCTCCCCATCGTGATCTTTTATTTCTACAACACGAGTCGTTATTTGTTTGAAGATATTTTTACATTTCCTTCATGTTATATTTCTGACTCTCAAAGCTCCCGAGGAAGTTTAGAGTTAAAACATCAGCTCTGAGACATTATCATGTTTATAAACATACATATACATGTATGTATCATTATATAAATATGATTAACCAGTTAACAATCTGTTATTCATGTTATATAAATATGATTAACCAGTTAACTTTAATCTGTTATTCACGTTATATAAATATGATTAACCAGTTAACAATCTGTTATTCATGTTATATAAATATGATTAACCAGTTAACAATCTGTTATTCATGTTATATAAATATGATTAACCAGTTAACAATCTGTTATTCACGTTATATAAATATGATTAACCAGTTAACAATCTGTTATTCATGTTATATAAATATGATTAACCAGTTAACTTTAATCTGTTATTCACGTTATATAAATATGATTAACCAGTTAACAATCTGTTATTCATGTTATATAAATATGATTAACCAGTTAACAATCTGTTATTCATGTTATATAAATATGATTAACCAGTTAACAATCTGTTATTCATGTTATATAAATATGATTAACCAGTTAACAATCTGTTATTCACGTTATATAAATATGATTAACCAGTTAACAATCTGTTATTCATGTTATATAAATATGATTAACCAGTTAACAATCTGTTATTCATGTTATATAAATATGATTAACCAGTTAACAATCTGTTATTCACGTTATATAAATATGATTAACCAGCTAAAGATGAAATAAATAAATAATAAATAATAATTATAGTATTCAGTAAATAAGTTACCTCGCTGGCTCCAGAGAACAAGAAGGAAAAGAGACTCGAGTTAAAGAAGCATCAAGTATTCAGATCATCAGATCACCACGGAGAGAGAGAGAGAGAGAGAGAGACACACTGAGCAGGGGGACATCTACTAAAGGGGGAGTGGGAGGAGCACCCACTAGAGAGGGTGGGGTAGAGAGAGACACCCACTAGAGAGAGGGGGGGAGAGAGAGACACCCACTAGGAGAGAGAGGGGGGTAAGAGAAGACACCCACTAGAGAGAGGGGGGGGGTAGAGAGAGAGACACCCACTAGAGAGAGGGGGGTGGGGGGGTAGAGAGAGAGACACCCACTAGAGAGAGGGGGGTGGGGGGGTAGAGAGAGAGACACCCACTAGAGAGAGGAGGGGGGGGTAGAGAGAGAGACACCCACCAGAGAGAGGGGGGGGGGTAGAGAGAGAGACACTCACTAGAGAGAGGGGGGGGGGGAGAGAGAGAGACACCCACCAGAGAGAGGGGGGGGGGGAGAGAGAGAGACACCCACTAGAGAGAGGGGGGGAGAGAGAGATACAGGTTGGGAGGTAGACAGGGAGAGAGAGAGACAGGGAGAGAGAGAGACAGGTTGGGAGGTAGACAGGGAGAGAGAGAGAGACAGGTGGGAGGTAGAGAGGGAGAGAGAGAGACAGGTTGGGAGGTAGACAGGGAGAGAGAGAGACAAGTTGGGAGGTAGACAGGGAGAGAGAGAGACAGGGAGAGAGAGAGAGACAGTTGGGAGGTAGACAGGGAGAGAGAGAGACAGGGAGAGAGAGAGACAGACAGGGAGGTAGACAGGGAGAGAGAGAGACAGGGAGAGAGAGAGACAGGTTGGGAGGTAGACAGGGAGAGAGAGAGACAGGGAGAGAGAGAGACAAGTTGGGAGGTAGACAGGGAGAGAGAGAGACAGGGAGAGAGAGAGAGACAGGGAGGTAGACAGGGAGAGAGAGAGACAGGGAGAGAGAGAGACAGACAGGGAGGTAGACAGGGAGAGAGAGAGACAGGGAGAGAGAGAGACAGACAGGGAGGTAGACAGGGAGAGAGAGAGACAGGGAGAGAGAGAGACAGACAGGGAGGTAGACAGGGAGAGAGAGAGACAGGGAGAGAGAGAGACAGGTTGGGAGGCGTGATGCTGTGATAATCTCATCAGTTTACAGCAGATTGACTCCCGTCTGCCTGAAAACACTCAACATGTTAACAAGTGTTGTACTTGTACTTGTACTTATACTTGTATTTGTACTTGTACTTGTACTTGTACTTCTACTTCTACGTCACTGCATCCATCTCACAGCTTTACTTACTTTACAAAACCTGAAAAAATATGATGTTTAGTTATTAATTAAACTCCCAACAGCTCCGTTGACCCATGTGACCCAAGGTCATGTGACCCGCCCACTTTAGAGACACGCCCACTTTAGAGACACGCCCACTTCATGACGTTCACATGCAGTTTTTCTAGTGTGGTATTAATACAGGCAGAGTGTTTTTCTAGTGTGGTATTACTAGATTTACTGTAAAAAAGTATTTTTGCAGGGTTGTATTTGTACTTTTACGTAAAAGTTTTCAGTGTGTGGTGAACCCTGTCCAGGAGAACCCTGTCCAGGTGGACCCTGTCCAGGAGAACCCTGTCCAGGTGAACCCTGTCCAGGTGAACCCTGTCCAGGAGAACCCTGTCCAGGTGAAACTGGATCAGGACCCGTGGTTCAGGCTGATGGACGGATGGTGTCGGTACTTTAACTTCATGGATCTGAATACGTCATCAATCAGACGAATAAACTAAAATAAAGATAAAAGCAGTGAAGAGCAGAAGGTCTTCCTCTCCAACAAACCAGAGACCGGAGCCTCCAGGCTGAGTGGAGTTTGGTTTGTTGCCAAGGAAACAACAGGCTGCCCCCCCCCCCCCTCTGTTAATGACTAACACATGTGGACCCCTCACTACGGCTCACACACCGAATCCACACCACAGGAAACACAGGAGTGGTTTTCACAATAAAAGCCTGGCGTCGAGTCTCCTGGAGTTCTGGACTGATTCTGGATCAGTTACTCAGTTACTTGTTGTTGTTGATCTGAAATGATTGACTCCAGTTGTCTCTGTCACTTCTGTTCTAAATATAAGAATATTAATATAAAAACAGCAGTTTATGCTCTTTAAACCTGAATCTGAAGAAGACCATGTGATAAGATGAAGAGCTCCAGAAGAGCCACTGAGTGGTGTGGACCTCATGGAGGGACCGTGTTTGTCCATATGAAGAGTTTCTGGAGTCCAATGAAAATATGCTCTTATTTTGAAAATGCCAACAGGAAACACTCATGTTTGTCGTTTAACTTGACGAGCTGAGAATCTGCTTCTGGTTTGAACTTTTTTCTTTTAGAGGGAAAATTCAAGAAATATAAGCAGCAGAAACAGAAACGAGAAGAAGAGCGAGAGGTTAGTCAGGCTGTTTGTCAGGCTGTTGGTCAGATGGTTTGTTAGTTAGTCAGACTGTTAGTCAGACTGTTATTCAAACTGTTGGTTAGTCAGACTGTTGGTCAAACTTTTGGTCAGACTGTTGGTAAGTTAGTCAGACTGTTATCGAACTGTTATCAGACTGTTAGTCAGACTGTTGGTCAGACTGTTGGTCAGACTGTTGAACAAACTGTTGATCAGACTGCTGGTAAGTTAGTCAGGCTGTTGGTCAGACTGTTGGTCAGACTGCTGGTTCAATGGTTGGTTAGTTAGTCAGACTGTTATTCAAACCGTTGGTTAGTCAGACTGTTGGTCAGACTGTTGGTCAGACTGTTGATCAGACTGTTGAACAAACTGTTGATCAGACTGCTGGTAAGTTAGTCAGGCTGTTGGTCAGACTGTTGGTCAGACTGCTGGTAAGTTAGTCAGACTGTTGGTCAGACTGTTGGTTCGATGGTTGGTTAGTTAGTCAGACTGTTATTCAAACCGTTGGTTAGTCAGACTGTTTGTCAGACTGTTGATCAGACTGTTAGTCAGACTGTTTATCAGACTGTTAATCAGACTGTTGGTCAGACTGTTGGTCAGACTGTTGGTCAGACTGTTTATCAGACCGTTGGTCAGACTGTTGGTCAGACTCTTGGTAAGTTGGTCAGACTGTTGGTCAGACTGTTAGTCAGACTGTTGATCAGACTGTTGATCAGACAGACTGTTGGTCAGACTGTTGGTCAGATTGTTGATCAGACTGTTATCAGACTGTTATCAGACTGTTGGTCAGACTGTTAATCAGACTGTTGATCAGACTGTTGATCAGACAGACTGTTGGTCAGACTGTTGGTCAGACTGTTGATCAGACTGCTGGTAAGTTGGTCGGACTGTTGGTCAGACTTATCAGACTGTTGGTCAGACTCTTATCAGACTGTTAGACTGTTGGTCAGACTTATCAGACTGTTGGTCAGACTCTTATCAGACTGTTATCAGACTGTTCGTCAGACTCTTATCAGACTGTTTATCAGACTGTTGGTCAGACTCTTATCAGACTGTTGGTCAGACTCTTATCAGACTGTTTATCAGACTGTTGGTCAGACTCTTATCAGACTGTTGGTCAGACTTTTATCAGACTGTTTATCAGACTGTTGGTCAGACTGTTGGTAAGTTAGTCAGACTGTTGGTCAGACTCTTATCAGACTGTTGGTCAGACTCTTATCAGATTGTTTATTAGACTGTTGGTCAGACTCTTATCAGACTGTTGGTCAGACTCTTATCAGACTGTTTATCAGACTGTTGGTCAGACTCTTATCAGACTGTTGGTCAGACTGTTGGTCAGACTGTTGGTCAGACTGTTGGTTAATCAGACTGTTAGTCAGACTCTTGGTCAGACTGTTGGTTAGATGGTTGGTTAGTTAGTCAGACTGTTATCAGACTGTTGGTCAGACTGTTGGTCAGACTGTTAATCAGACTGTTGGTCAGACTGTTGGTCAGACTGTTAGTCAGACTGTTGATCAGACTGTTGATCAGACAGACTGTTGGTCAGACTGTTGGTCAGATTGTTGATCAGACTGCTGGTAAGTTGGTCGGACTGTTGGTCAGACTGTTATCAGACTGTTGGTCAGACTCTTATCAGATTGTTTATTAGACTGTTGGTCAGACTCTTATCAGACTGTTGGTCAGACTGTTGGTAAGTTAGTCAGACTGTTGGTCAGACTCTTATCAGACTGTTGGTCAGACTCTTATCAGATTGTTTATTAGACTGTTGGTCAGACTCTTATCAGACTGTTGGTCAGACTGTTGGTCAGACTGTTGTAAGTTAGTCAGACTGTTGGTCAGACTCTTATCAGACTGTTGGTCAGACTCTTATCAGACTGTTTATTAGACTGTTGGTCAGACTCTTATCAGACTGTTGGTCAGACTGTTGGTCAGACTGTTGGTAAGTTAGTCAGACTGTTGGTCAGACTCTTATCAGACTGTTGGTCAGACTCTTATCAGATTGTTTATTAGACTGTTGGTCAGACTCTTATCAGACTGTTGGTCAGACTGTTGGTCAGACTGTTGGTCAGACTGTTGGTCAGACTGTTGTCAGTCAGACTGTTGGTCAGACTGTTATCAGGACATGGACGTGTCTCTCTGCAGAAGAAGGTGAGAGTGAAACTTGAACTTGAATCAGAGCTGATGTTTCAAAGAGTTCAAACTTTAATAATGTTTCATCTTTGACTCGGAATCACAATAATGATTGATTATTAATTATTGATCACATTAGTTATTGATCACATTAGTTATTGATCACATTAGTTATTGATCACATTGGTTATTGATCACATTAGTTATTGATCACATTGGTTATTGATCACATTAGTTATTGATCACATTAGTTATTGATCACATTGGTTATTGATCACATTGGTTATTGATCACATTAGTTATTGATCACATTGGTTGTTGATCACATTAGTTATTGATCACATTGGTTATTGATCAGGTTAGTTATTGATCACATTGATTGTTGATCAGGTTAGTTATTGATCACATTCGTTATTAATCACATTAGTTATTGATCACATTGGTTGTTGATCACATTGATTATTGATCACATTGGTTATTGATCACATGTTATTGATCACATTAGTTATTGATCACATTGTTCTGTATTGATCACATTGGTTATTGATCACATTAGTTATGATCACATTGGTTATTGATCACATTGGTTATTGATCACATTGATTGTTGATCACATTAGTTATTGATCACATTAGTTATTGATCACATTAGTTATTGATCACATTCTGGTTATTGATCAAATTGGTTATTGATCACATTAGTTATTGATCACATTAGTTTGATTGATCACATTCGTTATTGATCACATTAGTTATTGATCACATTAGTTTCTGGTTATTGATCACATTGGTTATTGATCACATTAGTTATTGATCACATTGATTGTTGATCACATTAGTTATTGATCACATTAGTTATTGATCACATTAGTTTGGTTATTGATCACATTAGTTATTGATCACATTGGTTATTGATCACATTAGTTATTGATCACATTAGTTATTGATCACATTGGTTATTGATCACATTGGTTGTTGATCACATTGGTTATTGATCACATTAGTTATTGATCACATTGG
Source organism: Ophiodon elongatus (assembly GCA_016806645.1). Taxonomy (NCBI): domain Eukaryota; kingdom Metazoa; phylum Chordata; class Actinopteri; order Perciformes; family Hexagrammidae; genus Ophiodon; species Ophiodon elongatus. The sequence continues at coordinate 15,909 of JACSYO010002028.1, forward strand.
TTATTGATCACATTAGTTATTGATCACATTGGTTATTGATCACATTGGTTATTGATCACATTAGTTGTTGATCACATTGATTATTGATCACATTGGTTATTGATCACATTAGTTACTGGTTATTGATCACATTAGTTATTGATCACATTGGTTATTGATCACATTAGTTAATGATCACATTAGTTATTGATCACATTAGTTATGATCACATTGGTTATTGATCACATTGGTTATTGATCACATTGTTTGTTGATCACATTAGTTATTGATCACATTAGTTTCTGGTTATTGATCACATTGGTTATTGATCACATTGGTTATTCATCACATTGTTTGTTGATCACATTAGTTATTGATCACATTAGTTATTGATCACATTAGTTTCTGGTTATTGATCACATTAGTTATTGATCACATTGGTTATTGATCACATTAGTTATTGATCACATTAGTTATTGATCACATTGGTTATTGATCACATTGGTTGTTGATCACATTGGTTATTGATCACATTAGTTATTGATCACATTGGTTATTGATCACATTAGTTATTGATCACATTGGTTATTGATCACATTAGTTATTGATCACATTGGTTATTAATCACATTGGTTATTGATCACATTAGTTATTGATCACATTAGTTGTTGATCACATTGATTATTGATCACATTGGTTATTGATCACATTGGTTATTGATCACATTAGTTATTGATCACATTGGTTCTGTATTATTGATCACATTGGTTATTGATCACATTGTTTGTTGATCACATTAGTTATTGATCACATTAGTTATTGATCACATTAGTTTCTGGTTATTGATCACATTGGTTATTGATCACATTGTTTGTTGATCACATTAGTTATTGATCACATTAGTTTCTGGTTATTGATCACATTAGTTACTGGTTAGTGATCACATTGGTTATTGATCACATTAGTTATTGATCACATTAGTTATTGATCACATTAGTTATGATCACATTAGTTATTGATCACATTAGTTTCTGGTTATTGATCACATTAGTTACTGGTTAGTGATCACATTGGTTATTGATCACATTAGTTATTGATCACATTAGTTATTGATCACATTGGTTATTGATCACATTGGTTATTGATCACATTGTTTGTTGATCACATTAGTTATTGATCACATTAGTTATTGATCACATTAGTTTCTGGTTATTGATCAAATTGGTTATTGATCACATTAGTTATTGATCACATTAGTTTCTGGTTATTGATCACATTGGTTATTGATCACATTAGTTATTGATCACATTAGTTTCTGGTTATTGATCACATTGGTTATTGATCACATTAGTTTCTGGTTATTGATCACATTGGTTATTGATCACATTAGTTACTGGTTATTGATCACATTAGTTATTGATCACATTGGTTATTGATCACATTAGTTATTGATCACATTAGTTATTGATCACATTAGTTATGATCACATTGGTTATTGATCACATTGGTTATTGATCACATTGTTTGTTGATCACATTAGTTATTGATCACATTAGTTATGATCACATTGGTTATTGATCACATTGTTTGTTGATCACATTAGTTATTGATCACATTAGTTATTGATCACATTAGTTTCTGGTTATTGATCACATTGGTTATTGATCACATTGGTTATTGATCACATTGTTTGTTGATCACATTAGTTATTGATCACATTAGTTATTGATCACATTAGTTTCTGGTTATTGATCACATTGGTTATTGATCACATTGGTTATTGATCACATTGTTTGTTGATCACATTAGTTATTGATCACATTAGTTTCTGGTCAATAACCAATTGATCACATTAGTTATTGATCACATTGGTTATTGATCACATTGGTTGTTGATCACATTGGTTGTTGATCACATTGGTTATTGATCACATTAATTATTGATCACATTAGTTATTGATCACATTAGTTATTGATCACATTGGTTATTGATCACATTGGTCATTGATCACATTGGTCGTTGATCACATTGTTTGTTGATCACATTAGTTATGATCACATTGGTTATTGATCACATTGGTTATTGATCACATTGTTTGTTGATCACATTAGTTATTGATAACATTAGTTATTGATCACATTAGTTTCTGGTTATTGATCACATTGGTTATTGATCACATTAGTTCCTGGTTATTGATCACATTGGTTATTGATCACATTAGTTTCTGGTTATTGATCACATTGGTTATTGATCACATTAGTTACTGGTTAGTGATCACATTGGTTGTTGATCACATTGGTTGTTGATCACATTGGTAACTGGTTATTGAGCACATTAATTACGAATCACATTAGTTATTGATCACATTGTTTGTTGATGACATTGGTAACTGGTTATTGATCACATTAGTTATTAATCACATTATTTATTGATCACATTGATTATTGATCACATTAGTTATTGATCACATTAGTTATTGATTATTAATTAATTATTAATAACTGCAGGTTCAGATTCTGAGGTGTGTTTCTGCAGGTTTTCACATCTTGGAAACAGAACCGGGACAAGATGTGGATTCAGGTCTGGAGGTGAGATCCAGTTCTGTAGACCAGAGGTCAGAGTGGCTCTAATAAGGAAGACCAGGATCCAGACTTCAGTCCAGACTGTCAAGCTCATAGGGTCTGAACCGGGTCAGGATACGATTCTCACAGACCAGACTGATCCAGGATCTACTGAGTCCCAGATGGACCAGATTAGACCAACCAGCATCAGACAGACCAGGACCACAGAGTCCACCTCTGAGGTCAGTTAGAGATGCACTCGCACAGGGTCTCTGTCTGGTCCTAGTCCTGAACCACTTACTGATCTGCCTGTCTGTTCTGGTCCAGCTCAGGTCCAGGTCCGCAGCAGGCCCACAGAGGACTGCAGGTCTGGTATCAGATCAGTCCTCAGAGACCAAGGTCAAAAAGAGGAGAACTAAGAGAGTCCTGGGTCCAGAGTCCTGCAGAGAAGAGGGGGTGGCACCCAAGACCAGGAGGAGGAGGAGGAAGATCCACCCATCTGTGTTCAGAGGCAGAGGTCAGATCAATAAATCAATCAAAACGTCCATATTGATCCGTTATGTAAAGTATTCAGAATGATGAAACACCATCTCAGTCAATCATCGCCCTCTCTCTCTCGATAGGCCAGCTGCAGCTGTCAATCACTCCAAAGGCGGGAAAGCTCCTCATTCACAGTAAGTGATGCAGCAGCCAATCAGAGAAGAGCTTTCATTCTGATCAATAATAACACACCTGATTGAAGACTGATCAATACAACTCCAAACGTCAGCCAGCAGGAGGCAGCAGAGTGCCTTGAAAAACCTCCAGGAGGAGGTTTTACAAGTCCTTGAGGAGCTCTCTGGGTCCACTATCTGGGTCCTTGAGGAGCTCTCTGGGTCCATGAGGAACTCTCTGGGTCCCTGATGAACTTTCTGGGCCCATGAAGAACTCTCTGGGTCCCTGAGGAACTTCCTGGGCTCATGAGGAACTCTCTGGGTCCCCGAGGAACTTTCTGGGTCCCTTAAGAACTCTCTAGGTCCCTGAGGAACTCTCCAGGTCCCGGAGGAGCTCTCCGGGTCTTTGAGGAACCCTCTGGGTCTTTGTGGAACTCTCTGGGTCCCTGAGGAGCTCTCTGGGTCTTTGAGGAACTGTCCCGGTCTTTGGGGAACTCTCCAGGTTTTTGGGGAACTCTCCAGGTCTTTGAGGAACTCTCCAGGTCTTTGAGGAACTGTCCCGGTCTTTGGGGAACTCTCCAGGTATTTGGGTAACTCTCCAGGTCTTTGAGGAACTCTCCAGGTCTTTGAGGAACTCTCCAGGTCTTTAGGGAACTCTCCAGGTCTTTGGGGATCTCTCCAGGTCTTTGGGGAACTCTCCAGGTCTTTGAGGAACTCTCCAGGTCTTTGAGGAACTGTCCCGGTCTTTGGGGAACTCTCCAGGTTTTTGGGGAACTCTCCAGGTCTTTGAGGAACTGTCCCGGTCTTTGGGGAACTCTCCAGGTTTTTGGGGAACTCTCCAGGTCTTTGGGGATCTCTCCAGGTCTCTGGGGATCTCTCCAGGTCTTTGGAGATCTCTC
>JACSYO010002028.1:25000-30000 GCA_016806645.1 Ophiodon elongatus
CAGAGTCATTAACATAGTCATTAACCCACAGAGTCATTAACATAGATTCATTAACATAGTCATTAACCCACAGAGTCATTAACATAGAGTCATTAACATAGTCATTAACCCACAGAGTCATTAACATAGAGTCATTAACATAGTCATTAACCCACAGAGTCATTAACATAGATTCATTAACATAGAGTCATTAACCCACAGAGTCATTAACATAGAGTCATTAACATAGAGTCATTAACATAGAGTCATTAACCCACAGAGTCATTAACATAGATTCATTAACATAGAGTCATTAACCCACAGAGTCATTAACCCACAGAGTCATTAACATAGATTCATTAACATAGAGTCATTAACCCACAGAGTCATTAACATAGATTCATTAACATAGAGTCATTAACCCACAGAGTCATTAACATAGAGTCATTAACATAGTCATTAACCCACAGAGTCATTAACATAGAGTCATTAACATAGTCATTAACCCACAGAGTCATTAACATAGATTCATTAACATAGAGTCATTAACCCACAGAGTCATTAACATAGAGTCATTAACATAGAGTCATTAACCCACAGAGTCATTAACATAGATTCATTAACATAGAGTCATTAACCCACAGAGTCATTAACATAGAGTCATTAACATAGAGTCATTAACCCACAGAGTCATTAACATAGAGTCATTAACATAGAGTCATTAACCCACAGAGTCATTAACATAGATTCATTAACATAGAGTCATTAACCCTTGACCACCTGAAGTCTGGAGTTAAACCGGTTGTGTGAACTTCTGTTGACCTTCATGGAGCCCCTTCAGCCTGATTAGAGGGTCCTGGTCATTTAAGGGCCCAACAGATCAGAAGACACACATATATATAAATATAATAATATATATATATATATATATATATATTTTTATATTTATAGTGGGCGAGCGAGCAGTGGTAGATATAGATTAAAACTGACTCCTGCTCTCTTTCTCTCCCCGGGGGGCCACACAGTTACCATGGTGATGAGAAGCTGCCCGGTAACTATGTGACCCTCACAATACCCCCCCCACCATCCTATCTCAGGGTAAACCCCTCTCTCTCTCTCTCTCTCTCTCTCTCTCTCTCTCTCTGTCTCTCTCTCTCTCTCTGTCTCTCTCTGTCTCTCTCTCTCTCTCTTCTCTCTCTCTGTGTCTCTCTCTCTCTCTCTCTCTCTCTCTCTCTCTCTCTCTCTGTCTCTTACTGAGATGTGACTGTCGTTCGACCGATCACACCGGAGGAGAGACACAGCTGTACTCGTATCAGTAGTACTCTCAGTAGTCTCAGTGGTACTCTCAGTACTCTCAGTAGTATTTGTTCGTTGAACTTCTCACGGCGTGTCATGGAGTCTGACTTTGATATTTTCAGTCCTTCTCAACAGTTGAGGTGAACCGGGGTTCTTCAGACCTTCTTGAAGGAAAACCACATTCTGGTTCAAGATCTGCTCGTTGGTTCAGATTCAACTTTTATCTCCGCTAGTTGCCAGATGCAGGTTGAACTGTGATACAAGACTACCTGTCCTGGTCTGTCCTGGTCTGTCCTGGTCTGTCCTGGTCTGGTCTGTCCTGGTCTCTCCTGGTCTGGTCTGTCCTGGTCTGTCCTGGTCTCTCCAGGTCTGGTCTGGTCTGGTCTCTCCTGGTCTGGTCTCTCCTGGTCTGGTCTGGTCTGTTCTGGCCTGGTCTGTCCTGGTCTCTCCAGGTCTGGTCTGTCCTGGTTTCTTCAGGTCTGGTCTGGTCTGGTCTCTCCAGGTCTGGTCTTGTCTCTCCAGGTCTGTCCTGGTCTGTCCTGGTCTCTCCAGGTCTGGTCTGTCCAGGTCTGGTCTGGTCTCTCCAGGTCTGTCCTGGTTGGTCCTGGTCTGGTCTGGTCTGGTCTGGTCTGGTCTGTTCTGGCCTGGTCTGTCCTGGTCTCTCCAGGTCTGGTCTGTCCTGGTTTCTTCAGGTCTGGTCTGGTCTGGTCTCTCCAGGTCTGGTCTGGTCTCTCCAGGTCTGTCCTGGTCTGTCCTGGTCTCTCCAGGTCTGGTCTGTCCAGGTCTGGTCTGGTCTCTCCAGGTCTGTCCTGGTTGGTCCTGGTCTGGTCTGGTCTGTTCTGGCCTGGTCTGTCCTGGTCTCTCCAGGTCTGGTCTGTCCTGGTTTCTTCAGGTCTGGTCTGGTCTGGTCTCTCCAGGTCTGGTCTGGTCTCTCCAGGTCTGTCCTGGTCTGTCCTGGTCTCTCCAGGTCTGGTCTGTCCAGGTCTGGTCTGGTCTCTCCAGGTCTGTCCTGGTTGGTCCTGGTCTGGTCTGGTCTGTCCTGGTCTGGTCTGGTCTGGTCTGGTCTGTCCTGGTCTGGTCTGGTCTGGTCTGGTCTGGTCTCAGAACAGGCAGGATGTTCTGGAAGAACACTGCCTGGTCGTGGGATGATGCAGCAGATAATGATGATGGTGGTTATTTGCTCGCAGCAGACCTCAGAAGGACTTCGGACTCCACTTCAGATACGGACCTGAACCGCATCCCCACCACCACTGGACTCAAAGTGCTGGCAAACCACAACCTGGACTCCACCTACCCCACCTACCCCACCTACCCCACCAACCCCACCAACGCCACCTACCCCACCAACGCCACCAACCCCACCAACGCCACCTACCCCACCAACGCCACCAACGCCATCAACCCCACCAACGCCACCTACCCCACCTACCCCACCAACCCCACCAACCCCACCAACGCCACCAACGCCATCAACCCCACCTACCCCACCAACGCCACCAACGCCATCAACCCCACCAACGCCACCTACCCCACTTACCCCACCAACCCCACCTACCCCACCAACCCCCCCAACGCCACCTACAGCACCTACGTCTCCACGCTGTGTGTCGACATCAACTGGCGTCAGGCAACCCGAGAGAGCAACAGCAACCAGCAACTAACGGTGAGTCAATCCCCGTCATACATACACATTTACAGACTTCAGCAATACAAGTGTCATTAAATAGTTAAAGTCAGACTTGGTCTTCATTTGGGACTTACCTGTCTTCATTTGGGACTTACCTGTCTTCATTTGGGACTTACCTGTCTTCACTTGGGACTTACCTGTCTTCATTTGGGACTTACCTGTCTTCATTTGGGACTTACCTGTCTTCACTTGGGACTTACCTGTCTTCATTTGGGACTTACCTGTCTTCATTTGGGACTTACCTGTCTTCATTTGGGACTTACCTGTCTTCATTTGGGACTTACCTGTCTTCACTTGGGACTTACCTGTCTTCATTTGGGACTTACCTGTCTTCACTTGGGACTTACCTGTCTTCATTTGGGACTTACCTGTCTTCACTTGGGACTTACCTGTCTTCACTTGGGACTTACCTGTCTTCATTTGGGACTTACCTGTCTTCACTTGGGACTTGTTGATGTTGGTCCTACCTTTCATATCTTGGGATCTGACTTTATTTGAGACTCATCTTGCTGGACTCGTGACATCGGCCGACCTGCCTCGACTTGGAACTGAATTCGGACGAACCTGTTTGGACTTGTTGGACTTGGACTTCATAGACTTTAGATTGTAGATTTACTTTCAGCAATCAGCTTCTTAAATGCAGGTGTGTCTTTGTCTCCATCAGATTCAAATTCAGATTCAGAATCAGAAGTTTATTGCCAAATAGGTTTTCAGTTACAAAAACATGCTTTAGTGTATTTATGATATACATTATGTATAGCTATGCTCCGTGGGTTGGTGGAGGTTGGTGGAGGTTGGTGGAGGTTGGTGGAGGTTGGTGGAGGAGGTCTTGAAGCAGACTGGTCTCGTTTCCAATGAAGTGTTGAAACCGTCTGCTAACACTAGAGACAGTTGACCAGCTCGATGCTTCACAGTCTTTGAATCCATGCAGGTGTATCTTTGATCTCTGTTCATCTCTTTATCTATATTCATCTCTTTATCTCTATTCATGTCTCTATACCCTGTCCCCTGTCTCCTGTCTCCTCTCTCATGTCCCCTGTCTCCTGTCCCCTGTCTCCTGTCTCCTCTCTCATGTCCCCTGTCTCCTGTCCCCTGTCTCCTCTCTCCTCTCTCCTGTCCCCTGTCTCCTCTCTCCTCTCTCCTGTCTTCTCTGTCCTCTCTCCTCTCTCCTGTCTTCTGTCTCCTGTCCCCTATCCCCTGTCTCCTCTCTCATGTCCCCTGTCTCCTGTCTCCTGTCTCCTGTCTCCTTTCTCATGTCCCCTGTCTCCTCTCTCCTCTCTCCTGTCTCCTGTCCCCTGTCTCCTGTCTCCTCTCTCCTCTCTCCTGTCCCCTGTCTCCTGTCTCCTGTCCCCTATCCCCTGTCTCCTGTCTCCTGTCTCCTCTCTCCTCTCTCCTGTCTCCTGTCTCCTCTCCTGTCTCCTCTCCTGTCTCCTGTCTCCTGTCCCCTGTCTCCTGTCTCCTCTCCTGTCTCCTCTCTCCTGTCTCCTCTCCTGTCTCCTGTCCCCTGTCCCCTGTCTCCTGAGTCCTGTCTCCTGTCTCCTGTCTCCTCTCTCCTGTCTCCTGTCTCCTCTCCTGTCTCCTCTCCTGTCTCCTCTCCTGAGTCCTGTCTCCTGTCTCCTCTCTCCTGTCTCCTGTCTCCTCTCCTCTCCTGTCTCCTGTCTCCTCTCCTGTCTCCTCTCCTCTCCTGAGTCCTGTCTCCTGTCTCCTGTCTCCTCTCTCCTGTCTCCTGTCTCCTCTCATGTCTCCTGTCTACTGTCTCCTCTCCTGTCCCCTGTCTCCTGTCTCCTCTCCTGTCTCCTGTCTCCTCTCCTGAGTCCTGTCTCATGTCTCCTGTCTCCTGTCTCCTCTCCTGTCTCCTCTCATGTCTCCTGTCTCCTCTCCTGTCTCCTGTCTTCTGTCTCCTCTCCTGTCTCCTCTCATGTCTCCTGTCTCCTCTCCTGTCTCCTGTCTCCTGTCTCCTCTCTCCTGTCTCCTGTCTCCTCTCCTGTCTCCTCTCCTGTCTCCTATCTCCTGTCTCCTCTCCTGTCTCCTGTCTCCT
>JACSYO010002028.1:35000-42500 GCA_016806645.1 Ophiodon elongatus
GAATGAGGTCTGGACTCTTCATGTGGTTCAGGTCTGACTTTAATGATTAGAATGAGGTCTGGACTCTTCATGTGGTTCAGGTCTGACTTTAATGATTAGAATGAGGTCTGGACTCTTCATGTGGTTCAGGTCTGACTTTAATGATTAGAATGAGGTCTGGACTCTTCATGTGGTTCAGGTCTGACTTTAATTATTAGAATGAGGTCTGGACTCTTCATGTGGTTCAGGTCTGACTTTAATTATTAGAATGAGGTCTGGACTCTTCATGTGGTTCAGGTCTGACTTTAATTATTAGAATGAGGTCTGGACTCTTCATGTGGTTCAGGTCTGACTTTAATGATGATTAGAATGAGGTCTGGACTCTTCATGTGGTTCAGGTCTGACTTTAATGATTAGAATGAGGTCTGGACTCTTCATGTGGTTCAGGTCTGACTTTAATGATCACCAGCAGAATTTGCAACAAAGTAGATTAGTTTTTGGGCCCACGTTGTTGACTGAAGGAGAGAAACAACAACAGGGCTTTGGGCCCACGTTGTTGACTGAAGGGGAGAAACAACAACAGGGCTTTGGGCCCACGTTGTTGACTGAAGGAGAGAAATAACAACAGGGCTTTGGGCCCACGTTGTTGACTGAAGGAGAGAAACAACAACAGGGCTTTGGGCCCACGTTGTTGACTGAAGGAGAGAAACAACAACAGGGCTTTGGGCCCACTTTGTTGACTGAAGGAGAGAAAGAACAACAGGGCTTTGGGCCCACGTTGTTGACTGAAGGAGAGAAACAACAACAGGGCTTTGGGCCCACGTTGTTGACTGAAGGAGAGAAACAACAACAGGGCTTTGGGCCCACGTCGTTGACTGAAGGAGAGAAAGGACAACAGGGCTTTGGGCCCACGTTGTTGACTGAAGGAGAGAAACAACAACAGGGCTTTGGGCCCACTTTGTTGACTGAAGGAGAGAAAGAACAACAGGGCTTTGGGCCCACGTTGTTGACTGAAGGAGAGAAACAACAACAGGGCTTTGGGCCCACGTTGTTGACTGAAGGAGAGAAACAACAACAGGGCTTTGAGCCCACGTCATTGACTGAAGGAGAGAAAGGACAACAGGGCTTTGAGCCCACGTCATTGACTGAAGGATAGAAACAACAACAGATCCTCCTGTTCAAAGCCCCGAACCAGAAAACTGTGGAAACTAAGAATCTGAACCAGGACCAGGAACTGAACCAGGACCAGGAAACTTATGATGTCACAGTGAGGTCACTTCATGGAAGGTGTGTAAATATCAGCTGTCTCTGAGGACATGGGAACCAAAGTGACCCTGCAGAGAAACACAAACACTGAGAGTCTCAGTCCTCTTTAAGACCTCCTCCCTGCTGCTTCTTCTCAGACCCTCCAGGAGTTTTAATATCAGCCTGTCAGTCTGAACTCAGGGACATTTAACTTCCTTTGTGTGGAGAAAACTCCCAGGAGGACGCAACCTTTCCTGGTAGTCATGGTAACAGAGAGACCTCTGGTCTGGATCTGAATGTCTCAACATGAAGACAAGCAGGGTTCATCCTCTGGAGAGCAGGAACTTCATTAATCTTCTGGAGAGCAGGAACTTCATTAATCCTCTGGAGGGCAGGAACGTCACTCATCCTCTGGAGAGCAGGAACTTCATTAATCCTCTGGAGGGCAGGAACTTCATTAATTCTCTGGAGAGTAGGAACTTCATTAATCCTCTGGAGGACAGGAACTTCATTAATTCTCTGGAGGGCAGGAACTTCATTAATTCTCTGGAGGACAGGAACTTCATTAATCCTCTGGAGAGCAGGAACTTCATTAATCCTCTGGAGGTCAGGAACTTCATTAATCCTCTGGAGAGCAGGAACTTCATTAATCCTCTGGAGAGCAGGAACTTCATTAATCCTCTGGAGAGCAGGAACGTCACTCATCCTCTGGAGAGCAGGAACTTCATTAATCCTCTGGAGAGCAGGAACTTCATTAATCCTCTGGAGAGCAGGAACTTCATTAATCCTCTGGAGAGCAGGAACTTCACTCATCCTCTGGAGAGCAGGAACTTCATTAATCCTCTGGAGAGCAGGAACTTCATTAATCCTCTGGAGAGCAGGAACGTCACTCATCCTCTGGAGAGCAAGAACTTCATTAATCCTCTGGAGAGCAGGAACTTCATTAATCCTCTGGAGAGCAGGAACATCACTCATCCTCTGGAGGACAGGAACTTCATTAAGCCTCTGGAGAGCAGGAACTTCATTAATCCTCTGGAGAGCAGGAACTTCATTAATCCTCTGGAGAGCAGGAACGTCACTCATCCTCTGGAGAGCAAGAACTTCATTAATCCTCTGGAGAGCAGGAACTTCATTAATCCTCTGGAGAGCAGGAACGTCACTCATCCTCTGGAGAGCAGGAACTTCATTAATCCTCTGGAGAGCAGGAACTTCATTAATCCTCTGGAGAGCAGGAACATCACTCATCCTCTGGAGAGCAGGAACTTCATTAAGCCTCTGGAGAGCAGGAACTTCATTAATCCTCTGGAGAGCAGGAACGTCACTCATCCTCTGGAGAGCAGGAACTTCATTAATCCTCTGGAGAGCAGGAACGTCACTCATCCTCTGGAGAGCAAGAACTTCATTAATCCTCTGGAGAGCAGGAACTTCATTAATCCTCTGGAGAGCAGGAACGTCACTCATCCTCTGGAGAGCAGGAACTTCATTAATCCTCTGGAGAGCAAGAACTTCATTAATCCTCTGGAGAGCAGGAAGAGTAGGAACTTCACTGATGATCAACAGTAATAAAAGACAAATGTTAACTAACTTCACCGCCACAGTTCTGGTTTATCGTGTATCAGCAGCCACAGATCAATGGCTGTATGCATATGTATGTAGATGTATGTACAAGTACATGGACGTGTACTTGTACATGTATGTAGAAGAACATGGACTTGCATATGTACATGTAGCCTATAGATCCAACTTACAGTCTTACTCTGTTTTCTCCAGGTGAGTGTTGTTCGAGGAAAAGATGGTTTTGGATTCACGATCTTCTCAGACTGTCCAGTCAAAGTCCAAGCTGTCGACCCCGGTGAGAAACTCACTGCTCATTTAAATATTATACACATTATGAACACTATAAACATTATGAACATTATCAACACTATAAACATTATGAACATTATGAATATTATCAACACTATATGAGAACTATAAACACTATATAAACACTATGAACAATATAAGAACCATATGAACACCATATGAACACTATATGAACACTATATGAACACCATATGAACACCATATGAACACCATATGAACACCATATGAACAATATAAGAGCACCATATGAACACTGTATGAACACTGTATGAACACCATATGAACACCATATGAACACTCTATGAACACTATATGAACACCATATGAACACTATATGAACACCATATGAACACTATATGAACACCATATGAACACCATATGAACAATATAAGAACACCATATGAACAATATAAGAGCACCATATGAACACTGTATGAACACCATATGAACACTATATGAACACCGTATGAACACCATATGAACACTATATGAACACCATATGAACAATATATGAACACCATATAAAAACCATATGAACACCATATGAACACTATATGAACACCATATGAACACCATATGAACACTATATGGACACCATATGAACACCGTATGAAAAATATAAGAACACCATATGAACACTATATGAAGAATATATGAACACCATATGAACACCATATGAACACTATATGATCACCATATGAACAATATAAGAACACCATATGAACACCATATGAACAATATAAGAACACGATATGAACAATATAAGAACACTATATGAACACTATATGAATACTATAACTACTATATGAACACTGTATGAGCACTATAACTACTATATGAACACTGTATGAACACTAACTACTATATGAACACTATTTGAACACTATTAACATTATAGACACTATATGAACACTATGAACACTATATGAACACTATATGAACACTATATAACTACTATATGACACTGTATGAACACTAACTACTATATGAACACTATATGAACACTATTAACATTATAGACACTATATAAACACTATGAACACTATATAAACACTGTATGAACTACTATATAAACACTATGAACACTATATAAACACTATTAACACTATTAACACTATATAAACACTGTATGAACTACTATATGAACACTATTAACACTATATAAACACTGTATGAACTACTATATGAACACTATTAACACTATATAAACATTGTATGAACTACTATATGAACACTATGAACACTATATAAACACTGAACTACTATATGAACACTATATAACTACTATATGAACACTATTAACATTATAGACATTCTAAACACTATGAACATAAACATTATAAATCAGACAGTCAAACAATAATAAATCATTATAAACAGCTCACCTCCTTGAGTCCTAGACATATGTTATGTAGACTAGAGCTCGTGAGCTGTAGTTGAATGCTATTACCTGATTGGACGAAGCATCACTTGCTGGGCTGTCATTGGTCCAAACTGTTGATGTGAGGAGAAAAACAAGCTTCCGTTAACAGGCGGTCTGTTTGCAGGAGGTCCGGCTCATCGGTCCGGTCTCCGTCAGGGAGACTCCGTCCTGCAGCTGAACGGACTTCCTGTGGAAACCTGGAAGTGTGTCGACCTCGCCAACACCATCAGGTAGCCCCACCCCCTCAGAGTTTTACTACCTGTTCCCTGTTTCATTTCATCTTTAGTTTACTCTCAGTTGAGTTTAGTTTGAGCCCTCAGAAGAATCTGATCTCAGATTAAACTGCTTCTCTTTGGCTGTTCACAAGTTTACATTTAAAACCAACAAAAGGATGAAAATATGTAGATTTCTTTCTAGATTTACGTCCATTAATTTGATTACTGTATTTGGATCATGTAGTTGACTTTATTGTTTATTGTTGGCTTTTAGAAGCTTGATGTGTATTTTCCATATCAACATTAACGAGTTTTCTGTCTGTGTTCAGGAGCTGTTCCTCTCAGATCGTGGTGGTGGTGTGGAGAGGTTTACCTGAGCTCCAGTCAGGAGGTGAAGCTTTGCTCCACCCACCCACACACAACAAGGTGAGTCTAGAAGAACAGTCTGACACCTGCTGGTCACAACAGGAACTGATGTCTCCTCATTGTCTCCTAGACAACAGGCAGGAAGTTGCTGCCTCACCCCACCCACAGCAAACATGGCCGCAGGTGGGGTCAGGGGTCGGGGGTCCGGTCTAGTTTGGGGGCTCTGGGTTCTCTGTGGAGGGACAGGAAGGAGGACAATGAAAAGGAGGAAGAGCAGGAGGAAGATCAGGAGGTGACTGAGTATTCGTCACGCACCACCACGCTCAAGGGCACCCGCGTGACATCATCACATGGAGACAATTACATCATCCTGTCACCTGTAGATTCAGGAGCACAGGTGAGTCCCTCAAAGTGTGTCTCCTCATCACAGACAGAACCACCTTCGGATCCATCTGAGCCAGACTCAGTACCTCACAGAACCCTTCATCTGACCCAAAACAACACTTTGGACATTTCTCCAGAACTAAAACAATACTGATGGTGTTTCTCTAGAACCCAAACTAGAACCTTTCACCTTCAAACACGGTGCAGAACTTTTCATCTGACCTATAATAAAACTAGAACATTTCTTGAGAACTATAACAATACTGATGGTATTTCTCTAGAACCCCAAACTAGAACATACAAAATTTCAACTTGCACGAGAGCATAACTGAGAACCTTTCCCTCCCCACTAAGAACCCTGAAGCTCACATAGAACTTTCCCAGCAGACGTTATCGGTTCGAGAGAACGTCATCATGATGTTGTTTGTTCTGTCAACACAGTTCTTTGACAGTGTTCCTAATAAGGTTCCTTCTCTATGTTCTAGCTGCTGCAACCGGTTTACCACGACGGAACCGGAGCGATCGGTGAGCCCTGTGACTGAGTCGTTAGTTTTGATGAATGAATGGATGAAACACTGATGACCTGTGTTGTTGCTCCCCAGGGCGTCTGTACCAGACTCACCCCAGCAGGGGTCAGAACCTCCTCCACGACCCTCGCCCCGGGTCATCAGGGCGACTTCTCAGCGGCTACACCTCCACCCTGCCCCCGCCCCTCCCCACCTCCTCTTCATCAGCCCCGCCCAGTGACTACGGCAACTACCAGAACTGCACCATCGTCCAATCACACCTGCCCTGCTCTGCCTATGGAACCTACGTCAGCTTGGCGCCCAAAACCCTCATCTTCCCCATCTTTGTCCAGGTCAGAACCCAAAACCCTCATCTTCCCCATCTTTGTCCAGGTCAGAACCCAAAACCCTCATCTTCCCCATCTTTGTCCAGGTCAGAACCCAAAACCCTCATCTTCCCCATCTTTGTCCAGGGCAGAACCCAAAACCCTCATCTTCCCCATCTTTGTCCAGGTCAGAACCCAAAACCCTCATCTTCCCCATCTTTGTCCAGGGCAGACCCTAGAACATAAAACATAACGCCAAGTACTACCTGCATCATGTTAGGACCCAAAACCCTCATCTTCTTCCAGGGTTAAAACCTAGACCCTAAACAGGAACCCAGAACCAATACAAGTCCCGAGTATACACTAGAACCATTATCCTGACTCAGAAATATTAGGATATTGAAAATATTAATATATTAAAATATTAGAACTGAAGACCCTTAAGTTTCCGATCACCATTCTTATATACGGTTCGATATATTAGACCCTTCTTATAGACGGTTCTATGTGTCAGACCCTTCTTATATACGGTTCTATGTATTAGACCCTTCTTATAGACGGTTCTATGTGTCAGACCCTTCTTATATACGGTTCTATGTGTCAGACCCTTCTTATATACGGTTCTATGTATTAGACCCTTCTTATAGACGGTTCTATGTGTCAGACCCTTCTTATATACGGTTCTATGTGTCAGACCCTTCTTATATACGGTTCTATGTATTAGACCCTTCTTATAGACGGTTCTATGTGTCAGACCCTTCTTATATACGGTTCTATGTGTCAGACCCTTCTTATAGACGGTTCTATGTGTCAGACCCTTCTTATAAATGGTTCTGTGTCAGACCCTTCTTATAGACGGTTCTATGTGTCAGACCCTTCTTATAGACGGTTCTATGTGTCAGACCCTTCTTATAAATGGTTCTATGTGTCAGACCCTTCTTATAGACGGTTCTATGTGTCAGACCCTTCTTATAGACGGTTCTATGTGTCAGACCCTTCTTATAAATGGTTCTATGTGTCAGACCCTTCTTATAGACGGTTCTATGTGTCAGACCCTTCTTATAGACGGTTCTATGTGTCAGACCCTTCTTATAGACGGTTCTATGTGTCAGACCCTTCTTATAGACGGTTCTATGTGTCAGACCCTTCTTATAGACGGTTCTATGTGTTAGACTGCTGATTCTGAGCTT
>JACSYO010002029.1:0-42871 GCA_016806645.1 Ophiodon elongatus
TGATCTCAACCCAAGTCAGTCACCTGACCTCAACCCAAGTCAGTCACCTGACCTCAACCCAAGTCAGTCACCTGATCTCAACCCAAGTCAGTCACCTGATCTCAACCCAAGTCAGTCACCTGACCTCAACCCAAGTCAGTCACCTGACCTCAACCCAAGTCAGTCACTTGACCTCAAGTCAGTCACCTGATCTCAACCCAAGTCAGTCACCTGACCTCAACCCAAGTCAGTCACCTGACCTCAACCCAAGTCAGTCACTTGACCTCAAGTCAGTCACCTGATCTCAACCCAAATCAGTCACCTGACCTCAAGTCAGTCACCTGATCTCAACCCAAGTCAGTCACCTGATCTCAACCTAAGTCAGCCACCTGACCTCAAGTCAGTCACCTGATCTCAACCCAAGTCAGTCACCTGATCTCAACCCAAGTCAGTCACCTGATCTCAACCCAAGTCAGTCACCTGATCTCAACCCAAGTCAGTCACCTGACCTCAACCCAAGTCAGTCACCTGATCTCAACCCAAGTCAGTCACCTGATCTCAACCCGTCAGCCACCTGATCTCAACCCAAGTCATCACCTAACCTCAACCCAAGTCAGTCACCTGATCTCAACCCGTCAGCCACCTGATCTCAACCCAAGTCAGTCACCTAACCTCAACCCAAGTCAGTCACCTGACCTCAACCCAAGTCAGTCACCTGACCTCAAGTCAGTCACCTGACCTCAAGTCAGTCACCTGATCTCAACCCAAGTCAGTCACCTGACCTCAACCCAAGTCAGTCACCTGACCTCAACCCAAGTCAGTCACCTGATCTCAACCCAAGTCAGTCACCTGATCTCAACCCAAGTCAGCCACCTGACCTCAAGTCAGTCACCTGACCTCAACCCAAGTCAGTCACCTGATCTCAACCCAAGTCAGTCACTTGACCTCAAGTCAGTCACCTGATCTCAACCCAAGTCAGTCACCTGATCTCAACCCAAGTCAGTCACCTGACCTCAAGTCAGCCACCTGACCTCAAGTCAGTCACCTGACCTCAACCCAAGTCAGTCACCTGATCTCAACCCAAGTCAGTCACCTGACCTCAACCCAAGTCAGTCACCTGACCTCAACCCAAGTCAGTCACCTGACCTCAACCCAAGTCAGTCACCTGATCTCAATCCAAGTCAGTCACCTGATCTCAACCCAAGTCAGCCACCTGACCTCAAGTCAGTCACCTGATCTCAACCCAAGTCAGTCACCTGACCTCAACCCAAGTCAGTCACCTGACCTCAACCCAAGTCAGTCACCTGATCTCAACCCAAGTCAGTCACCTGATCTCAACCCAAGTCAGCCACCTGACCTCAAGTCAGTCACCTGATCTCAACCCAAATCAGTCACCTGACCTCAAGTCAGTCACCTGATCTCAACCCAAGTCAGTCACCTGATCTCAACCTAAGTCAGCCACCTGACCTCAAGTCAGTCACCTGATCTCAACCCAAGTCAGTCACCTGATCTCAACCCAAGTCAGTCACCTGACCTCAACCCAAGTCAGTCACCTGACCTCAACCCAAGTCAGTCACCTGATCTCAACCCGTCAGCCACCTGATCTCAAAACAAGTCAGTCACCTAACCTCAACCCAAGTCAGTCACCTGACCTCAACCCAAGTCAGTCACTTGACCTCAAGTCAGTCACCTGATCTCAACCCAAGTCAGTCACCTGACCTCAACCCAAGTCAGTCACCTGACCTCAACCCAAGTCAGTTACTTGACCTCAAGTCAGTCACCTGATCTCAACCCAAGTCAGTCACCTGATCTCAACCTAAGTCAGCCACCTGACCTCAAGTCAGTCACCTGATCTCAACCCAAGTCAGTCACCTGATCTCAACCCAAGTCAGTCACCTGACCTCAACCCAAGTCAGTCACCTGACCTCAACCCAAGTCAGTCACCTGATCTCAACCCAAGTCAGTCACCTGATCTCAACCCAAGTCAGTCACCTGACCTCAACCCAAGTCAGTCACCTGACCTCAACCCAAGTCAGTCACTTGACCTCAAGTCAGTCACCTGATCTCAACCCAAGTCAGTCACCTGACCTCAAGTCAGTCACCTGACCTCAACCCAAGTCAGTCACTTGACCTCAAGTCAGTCACCTGATCTCAACCCAAGTCACACCTGACCTCAAGTCAGTCACCTGATCTCAACCCAAGTCAGTCACCTGATCTCAACCTAAGTCAGCCACCTGACCTCAAGTCAGTCACCTGATCTCAACCCAAGTCAGCCACCTGACCTCAACCCAAGTCAGTCACCTGATCTCAACCCAAGTCAGTCACCTGATCTCAACCCAAGTCAGTCACCTGACCTCAACCCAAGTCAGTCAACTGACCTCAATCCAAGTCAGTCACCTGATCTCAACCCGTCAGCCACCTGATCTCAACCCAAGTCATTCACCTAACCTCAACCCAAGTCAGTCACCTGATCTCAACCCGTCAGCCACCTGATCTCAACCCAAGTCAGTCACCTAACCTCAACCCAAGTCAGTCACCTGACCTCAACCCAAGTCAGTCACTTGACCTCAAGTCAGTCACCTGACCTCAAGTCAGTCACCTGATTTCAACCCAAGTCAGTCACCTGACCTCAACCCAAGTCAGTCACCTGACCTCAACCCAAGTCAGTCACCTGACCTCAACCCAAGTCAGTCACTTGACCTCAAGTCAGTCACCTGACCTCAAGTCAGTTACCTGATCTCAACCCAATTCAGTCACCTGACCTCAACCCAAGTCAGTCACTTGACCTCAAGTCAGTCACCTGACCTCAAGTCAGTCACCTGACCTCAAGTCAGTCACCTGACCTCAACCCAAGTCAGTCACCTGATCTCAACCCAAGTCAGTCACCTGATCTCAACCCAAGTCAGCCACCTGACCTCAACCCAAGTCAGCCACCTGACCTCAACCCAAGTCAATCACCTGACCTCAACCCAAGTCAGTCACCTGACCTCAACCCAAGTCAGTCACCTGATCTCAATCCAAGTCAGTCACCTGATCTCAACCCAAGTCAGCCACCTGACCTCAAGTCAGTCACCTGACCTCAACCCAAGTCAGTCACCTGATCTCAATCCAAGTCAGTCACCTGATCTCAACCCAAGTCAGCCACCTGACCTCAAGTCAGTCACCTGACCTCAACCCAAATCAGTCACCTGATCTCAACCCAAGTCAGTCACTTGACCTCAAGTCAGTCACCTGATCTCAACCCAAGTCAGTCACCTGATCTCAACCCAAGTCAGTCACCTGACCTCAACCCAAGTCAGTCACCTGATCTCAACCCAAGTCAGTCACCTGACCTCAACCCAAGTCAGTCACCTGACCTCAACCCAAGTCAGTCACCTGACCTCAACCAAGTCAGTCACCTGATCTCAACCCAAGTCAGTCACCTGTCTCAACCCAAGTCAGTCACCTGACCTCCAAGTCAGTCACCTGATCTCAACCCAAGTCAGTCACTGACCTCACCCAAGTCAGTCACCTGACCTCAACCCAAGTCAGTCACCTGATCTCAATCCAAGTCAGTCACCTGATCTCAACCCAAGTCAGCCACCTGACCTCAAGTCAGTCACCTGACTCCACAAATCACACCACGTCAGTCACCTGATCTCAACCCAAGTCAGTCACCTGATCTCAACCCAAGTCAGCCACCTGACCTCAAGTCAGTCACCTGATCTCAACCCAAGTAAGTCACCTGATCTCAACCCAAGTCAGTCACCTGACCTCAACCCAAGTCAGTCACCTGACCTCAACCCAAGTCAGTCACCTGATCTCAACCCGGCAGCCACCTGATCTCAAAACAAGTCAGTCACCTAACCTCAACCCAAGTCAGTCACCTGACCTCAACCCAAGTCAGTCACTTGACCTCAAGTCAGTCACCTGATCTCAACCCAAGTCAGTCACCTGACCTCAACCCAAGTCAGTCACCTGACCTCAACCCAAGTCAGTCACTTGACCTCAAGTCAGTCACCTGATCTCAACCCAAGTCAGTCACCTGATCTCAACCTAAGTCAGCCACCTGACCTCAAGTCAGTCACCTGATCTCAACCCAAGTCAGTCACCTGATCTCAACCCAAGTCAGTCACCTGACCTCAAGTCAGTCACCTGACCTCAAGTCAGTCACCTGACCTCACCCAAGTCAGTCACCTGATCTCAACCCAAGTCAGTCACCTGATCTCAACCCAAGTCAGTCACCTGACCTCAACCCAAGTCAGTCACCTGACCTCAACCCAAGTCAGTCACTTGACCTCAAGTCAGTCACCTGATCTCAACCCAAGTCAGTCACCTGACCTCAACCCAAGTCAGTCACCTGACCTCAACCCAAGTCAGTCACCTAACCTCAAGTCAGTCACCTGATCTCAACCCAAATCAGTCACCTGACCTCAAGTCAGTCACCTGATCTCAACCCAAGTCAGTCACCTGATCTCAACCTAAGTCAGCCACCTGACCTCAAGTCAGTCACCTGATCTCAACCCAAGTCAGTCACCTGATCTCAACCCAAGTCAGTCACCTCTCAACCCAAGTCAGTCACCCAATCAGTCAGCACTGATCTCAACCCAAGTCAGTCCACCTGACCTCAACCCAAGTCAGTCACCTGATCTCAACCCAACCCAAGTCATCACCTACTCAACCCAAGTCAGTCACCTGATCTCAACCGTCAGCCACCTGATCTCAACCCAAGTCAGTCACCTGATCTCAACCCAAGTCAGTCACTTGACCTCAAGTCAGTCACCTGACCTCAACCCAAGTCAGTCACCTGATCTCAATCCAAGTCAGTCACCTGACCTCAACCCAAGTCAGCCACCTGACCTCAACCCAAGTCAGTCACCTGACCTCAACCCAAATCAGTCACCTGATCTCAACCCAAGTCAGTCACTTGACCTCAAGTCAGTCACCTGATCTCAACCCAAGTCAGTCACCTGATCTCAACCCAAGTCAGTCACCTGACCTCAACCCAAGTCAGTCACCTGACCTCAAGTCAGTCACCTGACCTCAACCCAAGTCAGTCACCTGATCTCAACCCAAGTCAGTCACCTGATCTCAACCCAAGTCAGCCACCTGACCTCAACCCAAGTCAGCCACCTGATCTCAACCCAAGTCAGTCACCTGACCTCAACCCAAGTCAGTCACCTGACCTCAACCCAAGTCAGTCACCTGATCTCAACCCAAGTCAGTCACCTGATCTCAACCCAAGTCAGTCACCTGATCTCAACCCAAGTCAGCCACCTGACCTCAAGTCAGTCACCTGACCTCAACCCAAGTCAGTCACCTGATCTCAATCCAAGTCAGTCACCTGATCTCAACCCAAGTCAGCCACCTGACCTCAACCCAAGTCAGTCACCTGACCTCAACCCAAATCAGTCACCTGATCTCAACCCAAGTCAGTCACTTGACCTCAAGTCAGTCACCTGATCTCAACCCAAGTCAGTCACCTGATCTCAACCCAAGTCAGTCACCTGACCTCAACCCAAGTCAGTCAACTGACCCCAACCCGTCAGTCACCTGATCTCAACCCGTCAGCCACCTGATCTCAACCCAAGTCAGTCACCTAACCTCAACCCAAGTCAGTCACCTGATCTCAACCCGTCAGCCACCTGATCTCAACCCAAGTCAGTCACCTAACCTCAACCCAAGTCAGCCACCTGATCTCAACCCAAGTCAGTCACTTGACCTCAAGTCAGTCACCTGATCTCAACCCAAGTCAGTCACCTGATCTCAACCTAAGTCAGCCACCTGACCTCAAGTCAGTCACCTGATCTCAACCCAAGTCAGTCACCTGACCCAACCCAAGTCAGTCACTTGACCTCAAGTCAGTCACCTGATCTCAACCCAAGTCAGTCACCTGATCTCAACCCAAGTCAGTCACCTGACCTCAACAGTCCCTGCCCCAAGTCAGTCACCTCAACCGTCACACCTCAACCCAAGTCAGTCACTAATCAACCCAAGTCAGACCTGATCTCAACCCTCACCACCTGATCTCAACCCAAGTCACCTAACCTCAACCCAAGTCAGCCACCTGATCTCAACCCAAGTGCTCACTTGACCTCAAGTCAGTCACCTGATCTCAACCCAAGTCAGTCACCTGATCTCAACCTAAGTCAGTCACCTGACCTCAACCCAAGTCAGTCACCTGACCTCAACCCAAGTCAGTCACCTGATCTCAACCCAAGTCAGTCACCTGATCTCAACCCAAGTCAGTCACCTGATCTCAACCCAAGTCAGCCACCTGACCTCAAGTCAGTCACCTGACCTCAACCCAAGTCAGTCACCTGATCTCAATCCAAGTCAGTCACCTGATCTCAACCCAAGTCAGCCACCTGACCTCAAGTCAGTCACCTGACCTCAACCCAAGTCAGTCACCTGATCTCAACCCAAGTCAGTCACTTGACCTCAAGTCAGTCACCTGATCTCAACCCAAGTCAGTCACCTGATCTCAACCCAAGTCAGTCACCTGACCTCAACCCAAGTCAGTCACCTGACCTCAACCCAAGTCAGTCACCTGATCTCAACCCAAGTCAGCCACCTGACCTCAACAAGTCAGTCACCTGACCTCAACCCAAGTCAGTCACCTGACCTCAACCCAAGTCAGCCACCTGACCTCAAGTCAGTCACCTGACCTCAACCCAAGTCAGTCACCTGATCTCAACCCAAGTCAGCCACCTGACCTCAAGTCAGTCACCTGATCTCAACCCAAGTCAGTCACCTGATCTCAACCCAAGTCAGTCACCTGACCTCAACCCAAGTCAGTCACCTGATCTCAACCCAAGTCAGTCACCTGATCTCAACCCAAGTCAGTCACCTGACCTCAAGTCAGTCACCTGACCTCAAGTCAGTCACCTGATCTCAACCCAAGTCAGTCACCTGACCTCAACCCAAGTCAGTCACCTGACCTCAACCCAAGTCAGTCACCTGACCTCAACCCAAGTCAGTCACCTGACCTCAACCCAAGTCAGTCACCTGATCTCAACCCAAGTCAGTCACCTGATCTCAACCCAAGTCAGTCACCTGACCTCAACCCAAGTCAGTCACCTGATCTCAACCCAAGTCAGTCACCTGACCTCAACCCAAGTCAGTCACCTGACCTCAACCCAAGTCAGTCACCTGACCTCAACCCAAGTCAGTCACCTGATCTCAATCCAAGTCAGTCACCTGATCTCAACCCAAGTCAGCCACCTGACCTCAAGTCAGTCACCTGACCTCAACCCAAGTCAGTCACCTGATCTCAACCCAAGTCAGTCACCTGACCTCAACCCAAGTCAGTCACCTGACCTCAACCCGTCAGCCACCTAATATCAAGTCAGTCACCTGACCTCAACCCAAGTCAGTCACCTGACCTCAACCCAAGTCGGTCACCTGACCTCAACCCGTCAGCCACCTAATATCAAGTCAGCCACCTGACCTCAACCCCAGTGAGCTTGCTCTTCATTTCCTTCCAATACAACTGAAGGCAGAAAGACCCACAAACCTCAGGAGCTGGAGGCTGCAGTAAAGTTCTGGCAAAGTATCTCAAGGGAGGAAACTCAGCGTTTGGTGATGTCTAAGGGTGGAATATATATAATATAATATAATAATATATAATGATTATATAACTGATTTGGTGATCACTATGGGTGGAAGACTTCAGGCAATCGTTGACTGCATAGTTTTTTAAATGATTATTATATTCACTATTATGTTAGTTTGTCCAATTACTTTTGAACCTCTGAAAATGTGTAACTGTAAAAATGGTTGTAATTAAACGGTGAATGCCATAGTTTTGTTATATGCATTGAATTAAAGCTGAAATTCTACACTTCAACCACATATTGACTTTATTAAAAATCCATTGCAGTTGTTTAAATAGGCAAAATTAGAAAAATTGTGTCACAGTCCAAATATTTATGGACCTGGACCTATGTTGATATATTGTCTCTATTGACTGTCCTGGAGCGCAAAGGCTCATGGGACTTTGTAATGGACTGTTCCTGTTCTAGTTGAAGTTGTTTTGATAATGTTCTGGGTCCTGACTTATGTTATGAGATGAAGTGGTCATATGCATTCATATGGTGAGGACATCGATGGAGAGAGTCTGGGCAGTTTATATCTGTCAGGCTGTTCTTCATGGAACAGAGAATCCCTCCACACATGTCCCTGAGAGGCTGGAAAACATCCTTCTTTCCTTCCTTCCTTCCTTCCTTCCTTCCTTCCTTCCTTCCTTCCTTCCTTCCTTCCTTCCTTCCTTCCTTCCTTCCTTCCCCCGTCGGGACGATAGAAGCTATGCCCTGTCAGACTCAACTCTCAGAGTCCTCAACTTACAGTTGTACATCCCAGTGAGTCCTTGAAGAGCATCTGAAGACCTTAAATATGTTCAGGACTCATTTAAGATGATCCTGGGATCTTGAAGAGGATAATGATGATCCGGGGTCCTTGAACATGTTCAGGGGTCAGTGAAGAGGATCCGGGGGTCCCTAAACATGTTCAGGGTTCCGTGAAGAGGATCCGGGGTCCTTGAACATGTTCAGGGTTCCGTGAAGAGGATCCGGGGGTCCCTAAACATGTTCAGGGGTCCGTGAAGAGGATCCGGGGTCCTTAAACATGTTCAGGGGTCCGTGAAGAGGATCCGGGGTCCTTAAACATGTTCAGGGGTCCGTGAAGAGGATCCAGGGGTCCTTAAACATGTTCAGGGGTCCGTGAAGAGGGTTCAGGGGTCCGTGAAGAGGATCCAGGGGTCCTTAAACATGTTCAGGGGTCCGTGAAGAGGATCCGGGGTCCTTAAACATGTTCAGGGGTCCGTGAAGAGGATCCAGGGGTCCTTAAACATGTTTCAAAGTTCAGGGGTCCGTGAAGAGGATCCAGGGGTCCTTAAACATGTTCAGGGGTCCGTGAAGAGGATCCGGGGTCCTTAAACATGTTCAGGGGTCCGTGAAGAGGATCCAGGGGTCCTTAAACATGTTCAGGGGTCCGTGAAGAGGATCTGGGGGTCCTTAAACATGTTCAGGGGTCCGTGAAGAGGATCCAGGGGTCCTTAAACATGTTCAGGGGTCAGTGAAGAGGATCCGGGGGTCCTTAAACATGTTCAGGGGTCCGTGAAGAGGATCCGGGGTCCTTGAAATGGGTGTGGGGTTTTGGGGAAGTCCAAGAGGTTACAGATATCTGACAGCCAATCAGAGAGCAGGATTTTACTTCTTTCGCAATTCCTTTATCTTAATTCTTGAATGAGATTTATTTTCTCACAACATTGAGTTAGTTTGTTGTTCTCATTCCTTCCTGTTTGGCTCATGTGGAACCAGATCAATGAACTACTTTCCTCTTCTGCTCCGACACATTCTTTCATTGTTTGATGCAAAGGGATTCATCCAGTACAGTCCAGTAGAGTCCAGTACAGACCAGTACAGACCAGTACAGTACAGTCCAGGACTAACCAGTACAGACCAGTACAGTCCAGGACTAACCAGTACAGACCAGTACTGACCAGTACAGACCAGTACAGTCCAGTAAAGACCAGTACAGACCAGGACTGACCAGTACAGTCCAGTACAGTACAGTACAGTCCAGTACAGACCAGTACAGTCCAGGACTAACCAGTACAGACCAGTACGTCACCACAGAACTATGTTCTTGTGACGGCCGCTTGTATTTACAGTACAGAGTTAATCCTAATCCGCTTGTTGTTCTCCTGCTCTTTGTTTACCAGCAGAGAGTGTGTGTGTGTGTGTGTGTGTGTGTGTGTGTGTGTGTGTGTGTGTGTGTGTGTGTGTGTGTGTGTGTGTGTCTGCATGTATTACTCATGTTGTGGGGGCATAAATCTGTTAAAACTGACTTCTGTTTATGGACAAAATGCAGGTCCCCTGAACATAAATCATTACATTTTAGAATAAAGAAAGATTAAACATATTACATGTTAATGAAGATCAATTATATAAGTTATGTTAATAAAGATGAATGATATATTACCCCACTAGAGAGCTCATATTACCATATTACCCCACTAGAGAGCTCATAGGACCATATTACCACACTAGAGGGCTCATAGTACCTTATTACCCCACTAGAGGGCTTATAGTACCATATTACCCCACTAGAGAGCTCATAGTACCATATTACCTGACTAGAGAGCTCATAGTACTATATTACCCCACTAGAGAGCTCATAGTACCATATTACCTGACTAGAGAGCTCATAGTACCATATTACCCCACTAGAGAGCTCATAGTACCATATTACCTCACTAGAGAGTTTATAGTACCATATTGCCCCACTAGAGGGCTCATAGTACCTTATTACCCCACTAGAGGGCTTATAGTACCATATTACCTCACTAGAGAGTTTATAGTACCATATTGCCCCACTAGAGAGCTCATAGGACCATATTACCACACTAGAGGGCTCATAGTACCTTATTACCCCACTAGAGGGCTCATAGTACCATATTACCCCACTAGAGAGCTCATAGTACCATATTACCTGACTAGAGAGCTCATAGTACCATATTACCCCACTGGAGAGCTCATAGTACCATATTACCTGACTAGAGCTCATAGTACCATATTACCTGACTAGAGAGCTCATAGTACCATATTACCTGACTAGAGAGCTCATAGTACCATATTACCTGACTAGAGAGCTCATAGTACCATATTACCTGACTAGAGAGCTCATAGTATCATATTACCCCACTAGAGAGCTCATAGTACTATATTACCCCACTAGAGAGCTCATAGTACCATATTACCTGACTAGAGCTCATAGTACCATATTACCTGACTAGAGAGCTCATAGTACCATATTACCTGACTAGAGAGCTCATAGTACCATATTACCCCACTAGAGAGCTCATAGTACCATATTACCTCACTAGAGAGTTTATAGTACCATATTGCCCCACTAGAGGGCTCATAGTACCTTATTACCCCACTAGAGGGCTTATAGTACCATATTACCTCACTAGAGAGTTTATAGTACCATATTGCCCCACTAGAGAGCTCATAGGACCATATTACCACACTAGAGGGCTCATAGTACCTTATTACCCCACTAGAGGGCTCATAGTACCATATTACCCCACTAGAGAGCTCATAGTACCATATTACCTGACTAGAGAGCTCATAGTACCATATTACCCCACTAGAGAGCTCATAGTACCATATTACCTGACTAGAGCTCATAGTACCATATTACCTGACTAGAGAGCTCATAGTACCATATTACCTGACTAGAGAGCTCATAGTATCATATTACCTGACTAGAGAGCTCATAGTACCATATTACCTGACTAGAGAGCTCATAGTATCATATTACCCCACTAGAGAGCTCATAGTACTATATTACCCCACTAGAGAGCTCATAGTACCATATTACCTGACTAGAGCTCATAGTACCATATTACCTGACTAGAGAGCTCATAGTACCATATTACCTGACTAGAGAGCTCATAGTACCATATTACCTGACTAGAGAGCTCATAGTATCATATTACCCCACTAGAGAGCTCATAGTACTATATTACCCCACTAGAGAGCTCATAG
This sequence comes from Ophiodon elongatus, assembly GCA_016806645.1. Lineage (NCBI taxonomy): Eukaryota > Metazoa > Chordata > Actinopteri > Perciformes > Hexagrammidae > Ophiodon > Ophiodon elongatus. The sequence continues at coordinate 11,514 of JACSYO010002029.1, forward strand.
TACCATATTACCTGACTAGAGCTCATAGTACCATATTACCTGACTAGAGAGCTCATAGTACCATATTACCTCACTAGAGAGCTTATAGTACCATATTACCCCACTAGAGAGCTCATAGGACCATATTACCACACTAGAGGGCTCATAGTACCTTATTACCCCACTAGAGGGCTCATAGTACCATATTACCCCACTAGAGAGCTCATAGTACCATATTACCTGACTAGAGAGTTCATAGTACCATATTACCCCACTAGAGAGCTCATAGTACCATATTACCTGACTAGAGCTCATAGTACCATATTACCCCACTAGAGAGCTCATAGTACCATATTACCTGACTAGAGAGCTCATAGTACCATATTACCTCACTAGAGAGCTTATAGTACCATATTACCCCACTAGAGAGCTCATAGGACCATATTACCACACTAGAGGGCTCATAGTACCATATTACCTGACTAGAGCTCATAGTACCATATTACCTGACTAGAGAGCTCATAGTACCATATTACCTGACTAGAGAGCTCATAGTACCATATTACCCCACTAGAGAGCTCATAGTACCATATTACCCCACTAGAGAGCTTATAGTACCATATTACCCCAATAGAGAGCTCATAGTACCATATTACCCCACTAGAGAGCTCATAGTACCATATTACCCCACTAGAGAGCCTATAGTACCATATTACCCCACTAGAGAGCCTATAGTACCATATTACCCCACTAGAGAGCCTATAGTACCATATTACCCCACTAGAGAGCCTATAGTACCATATTACCCCACTAGAGAGCTCATAGTACCATATTACCCCACTAGAGAGCTCATAGTACCATATTACCCCACTAGAGAGCTCATAGTACCATATTACCCCACTAGAGAGCTCATAGTACCATATTACCCCACTAGAGAGCTCATAGTACCATATTACCCCACTAGAGAGCTCATAGTACCATATTACCTCACTAGAGCTCATAGTACCATATTACCCCACTAGAGAGCCTAGTACCATATTACCCCACTAGAGAGCTCATAGTGCCATATTACCTGACTAGAGCTCATAGTACCATATTACCCCACTAGAGAGCTCATAGTACCATATTACCTGACTAGAGAGCTCATAGTACCATATTACCTGACTAGAGAGCTCATAGTACCATATTACCCCACTAGAGAGCTCATAGTACCATATTACCCCACTAGAGAGCTCATAGTACCATATTACCCCACTAGAGAGCTCATAGTACCATATTACCCCACTAGAGAGCTCATAGTACCATATTACCCCACTAGAGAGCTCATAGTACCATATTACCCCACTAGAGAGCTCATAGTACCATATTACCTGACTAGAGAGCTCATAGTACCATATTACCTGACTAGAGAGCTCATAGTACCATATTACCTGACTAGAGCTCATAGTACCATATTACCTGACTAGAGAGCTCATAGTACCATATTACCCCACTAGAGAGCTCATAGTACCATATTACCTTCTTCATCATGCTACTACTCTCATTATGTGAATCATTATGTCATATGCATTGAATGTACACATGACATCTATTGTACTTCTGTCCATCCTGATAGAGGATCCTCATCTGTTGCTCTCCTGAAGGTTTCTTGTTTTTAGGCTAGTTGTTCCTGTTCTGATGTAAGGTTCCGGGTCAGAGGATGTGAGGGTCAAAGGTTAGAGGACGTCGTATGTGTACAGATTGTAAAGTCCTCGAAGGAGATTTTGTAATTTGTGATTTTGTGATCGATACAAAATAAATTGAATGTAAATGTCTATACAAATACTCGTATAGATCTTTTCTAATCTTCCAACTACTCAAAGCACTTTAACACTACATGACATCATTCACCCATTCACACCCTGATGGGAGGGGCTAAGGTGCCACCTGTCCATCAGGAGTAGCTACCATTCACACACCGTAGGCACAGCTACGGGAGACATTAGGGTTAAGTGTTTTGCCCAAGGACACATCGACATGGACTAGCGGAGCCGGGGATCGTACCGCCAATCCTCTGATTGAAGGGCCCCTGCTCTACCACTACCAATGGGTGACTATAAGATGACTATGTTCACTTCAGTTCTCTCTCACCTGTCAACTTCATTATCTTTATAATTTTTTTAATTTTTAATTTTTATTATTAATATCTGACTGTGTAGTAACATTAAAATCTGCTATTCGTGAATAATGGCATTTGAATGAAATACTATCAGTTTGTGTTAAACTAGTTTAAACTGATTTTCTCTGGTGTAAACTAACTGGACCAACAAACTGGTTTAACGGGTATAAACTGTATTTTGGGGTTAGAGGTATAAAACATGTGTTCACCTGGTTTAAACGGGTATAAACTGTATTTTGGGGTTAGAGGTATAAAACATGTGTTCACCTGGTTTAAACGGGTATAAACTGTATTTTGGGGTTAGAGGTATAAAACATGTGTTCACCTGGTTTAAACGGGTATAAACTGTATTTTGGGGTTAGAGGTATAAAACATGTGTTCACCTGGTTTAAACGGGTATAAACTGTATTTTGGGGTTAGAGGTATAAAACATGTGTTCACCTGGTTTAAACGGGTATAAACTGTATTTTGGGGTTAGAGGTATAAAACAGGTTTAATGAACAAAGAGAGAACTTTTCTTTATCTATTCTTCTGTCTTTAAGAACAAAAACACCACAAGAACATTTTCTTCAAAACAAAACATGATCTGTAGTTACACTTTATTAATTTATTAGATTCTACCCTCTATCTTCTTCTTCTTCTTCTTCTTCTTCTTCTTCTTCTTCTTCTTCTTCTTCTTCATGCAGAACATCTCAGCTGTGTGTGTGGTCAGTACCAGATGTGTCAGTGTGTTGGATATATTGTGTATGTTGTGTGTTAGGTGTTGTGTATAATATGTGTACTGTGTCTTGAGTGTTGTGTGTATTGTGTGGGTTAGGTGTTGTGTGTATAGTGTTTGTTGCGTGTTAGGTGTTGTGTATATTATGAATAGTGTGTATATTGTGTTTGTTAGGCGTTGTGTGTATTGTGTGTATCTTGTGTGTATTGTGTGTGAGTGTGTCTTAGGGGTTGTGTGTATTGTGTGTATCTTGTGTCTTTTGTGTATTGTGTGTGAGTGTTCTCAGAATGTGGTTCTCTCGCTCCAGCTGTTGGTTCTTTTCTTGCAGCTCTCTGATTTGTTCCCTCAGAAGCTCCACCTCCTCTCTGACCGCCAGCATCAGGTGACTCTTAACCAGGTCCTACACACACACACACACACACACACACACACACACACACACAGGTCAGTCTGTTAACAGAGATGGGGGGCCGTAGGACCGCATGGATAGTGGACCCCACACTGGTTCCTGGGTGCTGATGCTACTGTGTGTTCTGTGGATTTAATCTGAAGATCTGCTCTGATTCAGCCAGCAGGGGGCGGAGTCATAACACAGTGAAGGACAGAATCATGAACAAATAATAACAAAGTCCATTCAAATAGAATGTATCAATAATTATATAGAGCTGCAGAATTTAAAAGAAACATCAAATATGAAAACATACCGAGGGAAGAACAATGAAACCCATTGATGGAGTTTATGATTACAGACAACGTCAATGCAGAAGTAAACAACGCTCATCAGGCGAATACGCTGATCTGTGTCATTCACATGTTTAAGACTTGAAAACTCTTTTCACGTCATCACTGGATCAAAGAAGAAGGAAAATAATATGTATCCGTCTGCCGTCACCAGAACTCCATGATAGAACCTCCTATTTATGTTTGGGTTCCAACAATAACACCACTGCTGCTATATTATTATATATATATTATTATTATATATATATATATTATATGTATATACATAGCATATATGTACATATAATATATATATATATAATGATATGTATATATATATATAACATATATGTACATGAAATATATATATGTATTATTTATATAATATATATATATTTATTATATATAATTCTTTTTGTCATTGTGGAAACAGAAATGTAAAAGAAATGGGTGAAAGCATTTTAAAGATGTTTAATACATGAGATCCGTTTGAGTTTCTTTCTTTGTCATCTTAACAGTTCACATTTAAAATCTGCAAGCAGCTTCTGAACATTAATAAATAGTTAATAATAATTAATACTACTGTGAACTGAAGTAGAATCACAGTGAAACTACAGTGAACTGAAGTAGAATCACAGTGAAACTACAGTGAACTGAAGTAGAATCACAGTGAAACTACAGTGAATTGAAGTAGAATCACAGTAAACTACAGTGAACTGACGTAGAATCACAGTAAACTACAGTGAACTGAAGTAGAATCACAGTAAACTACAGTGAACTGACGTAGAATCACAGTAAACTACAGTGAACTGAAGTAGAATCACAGTAAACTACAGTGAACTGAAGTAGAATCACAGTAAACTACTGTGAACTGAAGTAGAATCACAGCAACCTACAGTGAACTGAAGTAGAATCACAGTAAACTACAGTGAACTGAAGTAGAATCACAGTAAACTACTGTGAACTGAAGTAGAATCACAGTAAACTACTGTGAACTGAAGTAGAATCACAGTAAACTACAATGAATTGAAGTAGAATCACGGTGAACTACTGTGAACTGAAGTAGAATCACAGTAAACTACAATGAACTTAAGTAGAATCACAGTAAACTACAATGAACTGAAGTAGAATCACAGTAAACTACAGTGAACTGAAGTAGAATCACAGTAAACTACTGTGAACTGAAGTAGAATCACAGTAAACTACTGTGAACTGAAGTAGAATCACAGTAAACTACAATGAATTGAAGTAGAATCACTGTGAAACTACTGTGAACTGAAGTAGAATCACAGTAAACTACAATGAATTGAAGTAGAATCACGGTGAAACTACTGTGAACTGAAGTAGAATCACAGTAAACTACAATGAATTGAAGTAGAATCACGGTGAAACTACTGTGAACTGAAGTAGAATCACAGTAAACTACAGTGAACTGAAGTAGAATCACGGTGAAACTACTGTGAACTGAAGTAGAATCACAGTAAACTACTGTGAACTGAAGTAGAATCACAGTAAACTACTGTGAACTGAAGTAGAATCACAGTAAACTACTGTGAACTGAAGTAGAATCACAGTAAACTACTGTGAACTGAAGTAGAATCACAGTTAAACTACAATGAACTGAAGTAGAATCACAGTTAAACTACAGTGAACTGAAGTAGAATCACAGTAAACTACTGTGAACTCAAGTAGAATCACGGTAAACTACTGTGAACTGAAGTAGAATCACAGTAAACTACAATAAACTGAAGTAGAATCACAGTAAACTACTGTGAACTGAAGTAGAATCACAGTAAACTACAATAAACTGAAGTAGAATCACAGTAAACTACTGTGAACTGAAGTAGAATCACAGTAAACTACAGTGAACTGAAGTAGAATCACAGTGAAACTACAGTGAACTGAAGTAGAATCACGGTGAAACTACTGTGAACTGAAGTAGAATCACAGTAAACTACTGTGAACTGAAGTAGAATCACAGTAAACTACAGTGAACTGAAGTAGAATCACAGTAAACTACTGTGAACTGAAGTAGAATCACGGTGAAACTACTGTGAACTGAAGTAGAATCACAGTAAACTACAGTGAACTGAAGTAGAATCACAGTAAACTACAGTGAACTGAAGTAGAATCACAGTAAACTACTGTGAACTGAAGTAGAATCACAGTAAACTTCAGTGAACTGAAGTAGAATCACAGTAAACTACAGTGAACTGAAGTAGAATCACAGTAAACTACAATGAATTGAAGTAAAATCATAGTAAACTACTGTGAACTGAAGTAGAATCACAGTAAACTACAGTGAACTGAAGTAGAATCACAGTAAACTACAGTGAACTGAAGTAGAATCACAGTAAACTACAATGAACTGAAGTAGAATCACAGTAAACTACAATGAATTGAAGTAGAATCACAGTAAACTACAATGAATTGAAGTAGAATCACGGTGAAACTACTGTGAACTGAAATAGAATCACAGTAAACTACTGTGAACTGAAGTAGAATCACAGTAAACTACAATGAATTGAAGTAAAATCACAGTAAACTACTGTGAACTGAAGTAGAATCACAGTAAACTACAGTGAACTGAAGTAGAATCACAGTAAACTACAGTGAACTGAAGTAGAATCACAGTAAACTACTGTGAACTGAAGTAGAATCACAGTAAACTACAGTGAACTGAAGTAGAATCACAGTAAACTACAGTGAACTGAAGTAGAATCACAGTAAACTACAATGAATTGAAGTAAAATCATAGTAAACTACTGTGAACTGAAGTAGAATCACAGTAAACTACAGTGAACTGAAGTAGAATCACAGTAAACTACAGTGAACTGAAGTAGAATCACAGTAAACTACTGTGAACTGAAGTAGAATCACAGTAAACTTCAGTGAACTGAAGTAGAATCACAGTAAACTACAGTGAACTGAAGTAGAATCACAGTAAACTACAGTGAACTGAAGTAGAATCACAGTAAACTACAGTGAACTGAAGTAGAATCACAGTAAACTACAATGAACTGAAGTAGAATCACAGTAAACTACAGTGAACTGAAGTAGAATCACAGTAAACTACAATGAACTGAAGTAGAATCACAGTAAACTACAGTGAACTGAAGTAGAATCACAGTAAACTACAATGAACTGAAGTAGAATCACAGTAAACTACAGTGAACTGAAGTAGAATCACAGTAAACTACAATGAACTGAAGTAGAATCACAGTAAACTACAGTGAACTGAAGTAGAATCACAGTAAACTACAATGAACTGAAGTAGAATCACAGTAAACTACAGTGAACTGAAGTAGAATCACAGTAAACTACAATGAACTGAAGTAGAATCACAGTAAACTACAGTGAACTGAAGTAGAATCACAGTAAACTACAATGAACTGAAGTAGAATCACAGTAAACTACAGTGAACTGAAGTAGAATCACAGTAAACTACAATGAACTGAAGTAGAATCACAGTAAACTACAGTGAACTGAAGTAGAATCACAGTAAACTACAATGAACTGAAGTAGAATCACAGTAAACTACTGTAAAACAAACTCACCATGGCCGCCTCGATCTTGTTGTCGATGGCGATCAGACTGCTACTGGAGCTGCTATGAGACACAGAGAGAGAGAGACAGGTGAGAGACAGACAGGTAAGAGAGAGACAGGTGAGAGACAGACAGGTAAGAGAGAGACAGGTGAGAGACAGACAGGTAAGAGAGAGACAGGTGAGAGACAGACATGTGAGAGACACATGTAGACCATGACACAAGTAGACCATGACACATGTAGACCATGACACAAGTAGAACAGGGCACATGTAGACCATGACACAAGTAGACCATGACACATGTAGAACAGGGCACATGTAGACCATGACACATGTAGAACAGGGCACATGTAGACCATGACACATGTAGACCATGACACAAGTAGAACAGGGCACATGTAGACAATGACACAAGTAGACCATGACACAAGTAGACCATGACACATATAGAACAGGGCACAAGTAGAACATGACACAAGTAGACCATGACACATATCGAACAGGGCACAAGTAGAACATGGCACATGTAGACCATGACACAAGTAGAACATGACACATGTAGACCATGACACAAGTAGACCATGACACATGTAGACCATGACACAAGTAGACCATGACACATGTAGACCATGACACATGTAGACCATGACACAAGTAGAAAATTACAAATGTAGACCATGGCACAAGTAGACCATGACACATGTAGAACAGGGCACAAGTAGACCACGACAAAAGTAGACCATGACACAAGTAGACCATTACACATGTAGAACAGGGCACAAGTAGACCATGACACATGTAGAACAGGGCACATGTAGACCATGACACAAGTAGACCATGACACATGTAGAACATGGCACAAGTAGACCATGACACATGTAGACCATGGCACAAGTAGACCATTACACATGTAGAACAGGGCACATGTAGACCATGACACAAGTAGACCATGGCACAAGTAGACCATTACACATGTAGAACAGGGCACAAGTAGACCATGACACATGTAGAACATGACACAAGTAGAACATGACGCATGTAGACCATGACACATGTAGAACAGGGCACAAGTAGACCATGACACATGTAGAACAGGGCACAAGTAGACCACGATACATGTAGAACAGGGCACAAGTAGACCATGACACATGTAGAACAGGGCACAAGTAGACCATGACACATGTAGAACAGGGCACAAGTAGACCATGACACATGTAGAACAGGGCACAAGTAGACCATGATACATGTAGAACAGGGCACATGTAGACCATGACACATGTAGAACAGGGCACATGTAGACCATGACACATGTAGACCATGACACATGTAGACCATGACACAAGTAGACCATGACACATGTAGAACAGGGCACATGTAGACCATGACACATGTAGAACAGGGCACATGTAGACCATGACACATGTAGAACAGGGCACATGTAGACCATGACACATATAGAACAGGGCACATGTAGACCATGACACATATAGAACAGGGCACATGTAGACCATGACATATAGAACAGGGCACATGTAGACCATGACACATGTAGAACAGGGCACATGTAGACCATGACATATAGAACAGGGCACATGTAGACCATGACACATGTAGAACAGGGCACATGTAGACCATGACACAAGTAGACCATGAAGACAAAACCTGCACTGACCCAAACAACCTGAACAAAGTCATCAAATAATTTGTATCTAAATATTTTGATTCACTTCAATAAACTATAGAAATGTTTTCATTAACATTGACCTCCAGGTGAGTCTGAGCACACCTGGTTGTCATGGCTACCTGTGGCAGAGCAGCAGCAGTGACATCATGGTGGCGTCAGAGCCCCGCCCACTGAGTGGCGCTCTAACAGGGACTGACCAATGAGGGTGAGGGGCAGCGGGGAGCAGGACCACCGGGGTCACATGAGGTCGTTGTGGGTTGGTAGTTTTGGTCAGGGCCTCCGTGATTGGCCGACCCCAGGAGGGTGGGGTCGGCGACCTCTGACTCACCTTGTGTTTGAGTTCAGAGGTTGTCAGTCCGGCACCCGGCCAGGACTCCCTGACAGCTGACAACTGACCTTTGACCTTCCTCCGATCTCGTAACACAACAGGTGCCTCAGGTTGCTTAGCAACAAGCTGCAAAGTCCTGAGCGGCAGGGGCGGGGTTGACGGCGGACGCCGTTGAGGACGAGGACAGGGGGCGGGGTCAGTGAGGGGAGAGGACGGCTGCCATCTCCCCGGAATCATTTTCTTTGCACCACCGAACATCTCCAAATAATCAAAGCCCACCGTCAAACATGACCGTCCAATCAGAGCTCAGCCACAGCTCGTCCAATCAGAGCTCAGCCACAGCTACTGCAGAAACCTGTCAACCAATCACTATTCAGATCGGCCAATCAGGAGCTGATTCAAAGGCTGTCCAATCAAAGAAACCAATCCAATGTCCCTGGTTAAAGTCTAGAGACTTTGCTGTCCCTTGTTATGGTCCCCTGTCCTTCGTTATGGTCCCCTGTCCTTCGTTATGGTCCTGTCCTTCGTTATGGTCCCCTGTCCTTCGTTATGGTCCCCTGTCCTTCGTTATGGTCCCCTGTCCTTCGTCATGGTCCCCTGTCCTTCGTCATGGTCCCCTGTCCTCCGTTATGGTCCCCTGTCCTTCGTTATGGTCCCCTGTCCTTCGTTATGGTCCTGTCCTTCGTTATGATCCTGTCCTTCGTTATGATCCCCTGTCCTTCGTTATGGTCCCCTGTCCTTCGTTATGATCCCCTGTCCTTCGTTATGGTCCTCTGTCCTTCGTTATGGTCCCCTGTCCTTCGTTATGGTCCCCTGTCCTTCGTTATGGTCCTGTCCTTCGTTATGATCCCCTGTCCTTCATTATGGTCCTGTCCTTCGTTATGATCCCCTGTCCTTCGTTATGGTCCCCTGTCCTTCGTTATGGTCCCCTGTCCTTCGTTATGATCCCCTGTCCTTCGTTATGGTCCCCTGTCCTTCGTTATGGTCCCCTGTCCTTCGTTATGGTCCCCTGTCCTTCGTTATGATCCCCTGTCCTTCGTTATGGTCCCCTGTCCTTCGTTATGGTCCTGTCCTTCGTTATGATCCCCTGTCCTTCGTTATGATCCCCTGTCCTTCGTTATGGTCCCCTGTCCTTCGTTATGGTCCCCTGTCCTTCGTTATGGTCCCCTGTCCTTCGTTATGGTCCTGTCCTTCGTTATGGTCCCCTGTCCTTCGTTATGGTCCCCTGTCCTTCGTTATGGTCCCCTGTCCTCCATCCAGACTGTCTGTGATTGGTTGTTTCTCTGTGAGCTCACAGGTCCATATTTAAGCCCCATCCAATCAGCAGCAGCCTCTAGACATCCAGATGTTGACTTTAAACTAAAACTCGAGACAAGTGAGAGACATCAGGTTCTCTCCCCCCCACACACACACACTCACTCTCTGTTCTCTGATTGGCTGCTATCTCATTCCAGCCCCCGCCCACTCACTGTCACAGCCAATAGAAACACTGCAGTGAAATTCTCCTCCCGCCCACTCAGAGTGAGTCAGAACAAAAGACTCAATTCAGCCATGAGTTCATTCGTTATTCACTTCTTCTAATGATTCAAACTAACTGTTGTAAAATGTTAGTCAAATATTAAGTATTAATACAGCAGAAAACATGCATATACAAATTATTAATAGATCAGAAAATAATTAAAATATAAAAAATATAATATATTTGAGAAAATAATTAAAATAGGAAAAACGTTCACTTCTTGACAATAATTGACTGATGGGGAAAAGTATTGTATATTTGTACCAGTGTAGAAACTGTCTCGTTCTGTTTACCCAGTAATCATTAAGTTACTATCAAAGAAGTCAATAATAATAAATGGAAAAGTAATGGAAAAAACTGATCAATTCATCAATAATACATTTAGAATTATTTGGATTAGGGGGCATTATTGGGGCATATGCACCGACAACCAATCCGAATGCTGATTCTAGCCATGTGAAACTTTAGCCGAACATATGTTGTAAAACTGAGCCAATGAGAGGCGACGATGCACTTTTCATTGAACCATATAATCAAATGTACTGGTCAGTTCAGGGTCTCTTAGGTCACCAGCACAGACAGTTAACTCTCACAGGCTGCTTTTTTAAAGGCATCTGTTGAAAGGCTGTGGCCTGCCATTGACTTATGAACCCTCAGCTGAGGATTATGCACTATATTGCCAACTTTTATTAAATTGATTTTTATTATAACCAACTGAATCCAGAAATTCTCTTCCAAGTCCGCCCAAAGATTTTGAACTATATCAGTATATATATGAGTATATATATGAGTATATATATGTATATGTGAGTATATGTGTATATGAGTATGGTTATATATGAGTATATATGTGTATATATGAGTATATATTTATATTTGAGTATATGTTTATATATGAGTATATGTGTATATATGAGTATATGTGTATATGAGTATATGTGTATATGAGTATATGTGTATATGAGTATATGTATATATATGAGTATATATGGGTATATGTGTATATATGACTATATATGAGTATATGAGTATGGTTATATATGAGTATATATGTGTATATATGAGTATATGTGTATATGAGTATGGTTATATATGAGTATATATGAGTATATGTTTATATATGAATATATGAGTATCTTTATATCTGAGTTTATATGTGTATGTATGAGTATATGTGTATATATGAGTATATGTTTATATATGAGTATATAAGAGTATGTTTATATATGAGTATATATGTGTATATATGAGTATATGTATATATGAGTATATGTATATATGAGTATATGTTTATATATGAGTATATAAGAGTATGTTTATATATGAGTATATATCTGAATATATGAGTATATGTGTATATGTCTATATATGACTATGGCTATATATGAGTATATGTGTATGGTTATATATGAGTATATATGTGTATATATGAGTATATGTGTATATGAGTATGTTGATATGAGTATATGTGTATATGAGTATATGTGTATATATGAGTATGGTTATATATATGTTTATATTTGAGTATATGTTTATATGAGTATATGTGTGTGTATGAGTATATGTGTATATATGAGTATATATGAGTATGGCTATATATGAGTATATGTGTATATGAGTATATGTATATATATGAGTATATATGGGTATATGTGTATATGAGTATATGTATATATATGAGTATATATGGGTATATGTGTATATATGACTATATATGAGTATATGTGTATATGAGTATGGTTATATATGAGTATATGTGTATATATGAGTATATGTTTATATGTGAGTATGTTTATATATGAGTATATGTGTATATATGAGTATGGCTATATATGAGTATATGTGTATGTGAGTATATGTATATATATATGAGTATATATGGGTATATGTGTATATATGAGTATATGTATATATATGAGTATATATGGGTATATGTGTATATATGAGTATATGTGTATATGAGTAGATGTATATATATGAGTATATATGGGTATATGTGTATATATGAGTATGTGTATATGAGTATGGTTATATATGAGTATATATGTGAATATCTTTATATTTGAGTATATGTTTATATGAGTATATGTGTATATATGAGTATATGTGTATATATGAGTACATGTTTATATATGTGTATATGTTTATATATGTATATATATATATGTGTATATATGAGTATGTTTATATCTGAGTATATATGTGTATATATGAGTATGTATATATGAGTATATGTTTATATATGAGTATATATGAGTATATATGTATATATGAGTATCTTTATATCTGAGTTTATATGTGTATATATGAGTATATATGAGAATATGTTTATATATGAGTATATGTTCATATATGAGTATATATGTGTATATATGAGTATATGTTTCAATATGAATATGTTTATATATGAGTATATGTTTATATATGAGTATATGTGTATTTGAGTATATGTGTATCTATAAGTATGTTTATATAAGAGTATATATGGTTATATATGAGTATATATGTGTATATATGTTTATAAGTGCGTATATATGAGTGTTTGTATATGAGTATATATGTTTATATATATGAGTATATACACTGTATTTGTATATATGAGTATATGTTTATTTATGAGTGTATTTGTGTATATGTCTACATATGAGTATGTGTATATATAACTATATGAGTATATTTACGAGTATATGTGTATATGAGTATATGAGTGTATGTATATGTATATATACATATTTATATGAGTATATGTATATATATAGACATATATATATATGAGTATATGTGTATATATATATATATATATATATGTGTCTATATATATATATATATATATATATATATATATATATATATATATATATATATGTGTGTGTGTGTGTGTATATATATATATATATATATATATGTGTCTATATATATATATATATATATATATGAGTATATGTGTATATATAGATATATGTGAGTATATATATACATATATATATATATATATATATATATATATATATGTGGTGAGGATTTAAGAACCTTTTTCATTCATTTTTTTCACAGTATTTTAATAAAAACAGTCTGTGTGTGTGTGTGTGTGTGTGTGTGTGTGTGTGTGTGTGTGTGTGTGTGTGTGTGTGTGTGTGTGTCTGGTATGTAGGTTAGCTGTGTGTCACACTGGTGTTCGCTTCACTTCATTAACATTAACATTGAACCTGTGAGTTTTTATATAATCTGAAGGTCATTAACATGTTAACATTAACTGTTTAATAATATTTAATCTGAAGGTCATTAACATGTTAACATTCATATTTAATCTGAAGGTCATTAACATGTTAACATTCATATTTAATCTGAAGGTCATTAACATGTTAACATTAACTGTATAATAATATTTAATCTGAAGGTCATTAACATGTTCATGTAGAAGCGTTCACATTCGTGATCCCTGTCCGGTTCAAAGAAACCTGCGAATTCTCCCGAAGACATTGAAGCCGAGTAAAAGTCAAGATGTCCAGAAGCTCCCCCCCCCCCCCCCCCCCCCCCCCCCCCCCCCCCCCCCCCCCCCCCCCCCCCCCCCCCCCCCCCCCCCCCCCCCCCCCCCCCCCCCCCCCCCCCCCCCCCCCCCCCCCCCACACACACCTCTCCCCCTCCTCTCCCCCCCTCCTCCAGATTCCAACAGCCACAGTACGCAATGGGGATACGCCGACAACCGCCATCTTAACCTGATCCACGACGCAAAACAACCACAGTCCTTCAGCAGCGGCGATGGGGCGCAGGTCACAACCCTGATCTTGTGTTCGTCAGCCACAAGATCGCCGGATTAAGCAGAAAGCTGGTCTTGGAGCCTCTGCCAAGGACCCAACAGCTTCCCATCGGCCTCAGTAACCTCAGCCACGGCTCCATCCCAAGAAGATTCAACTTCAGAAAAGCAAACTGGTCTGGCTTCCAAGAAGATCTTGAAAGGAAGGAACTCCGAGCAGACTCCAGGAAGTAGGACACATTCTCTAAGCTTGTGCAGGAAGCAGCCGCAGGATGCTACACTCAATACATCCCGGGCCTCGATACTACAAGTACCGAACTGTACGAGCGACACCAACGGCTCTATGAATCTGAGCCCTTCGCTGAAACTACCACCGAAGTAGGTGAGAGACTCATGAGCTCCATTGCAGAAGCTCCGTTGCTGAACCATCGTACCCCAACAAGCCTGATTCCGACCTGGCAAATCTACAACAAGCCAACTTCTGAACCTCACTCAACACATTGAGGACGGATTCCAGAAAGGACCGGTACCAGGAGCTGTCTCTGTATGTGACCCTGAACCATCACCTCCTCCTAAAACAGATCTTGGAGTTGACCAAAGACCTGGAACTCTCAGACCCCATTGGATCCTTCTGAAAGACGGTTCTTTGTTGTCCTGAATAACAAGCAGAGTCGCTGGCGACATCAACGGAATGGCCTCCCTCACGGTGGTGTGCTGGCCCCCCTACTTCATAACATCTACACCAACGACCAGCCAACGGACCAGAGCACTGAGCGCTTCATCTCTGCAGACGATCTCTGTGGAACGTCTCAAGAGAACTCGTTGGAAGCAGTAGAACCGAACCTCAGCACAGCCTGAGATGAGCTGCTCCTCTATCACGAGCTCAACCACCTCCATGCCAACCCTGCTAAGACCCCAGTCTGCTCCTTCCATCTGAGGAGCCGTGAAGCCTACCGACTCAAATGGTCTGGAGCACCACCTGAGCACTGTACCCATCCGGTCTACCTCGGAGTGACCCCGGATCATACTCCATCCTTTAAGGAGCACATCAATAACACAAAATCCAAAGTCGGCTCGTTCTACGGAACCTGACAAACTCCAAATGGGAGCCACAGCACATCCATTGAGATCTACTGCTCTGGCCTTGTGCTAGTCCTCTATATGCAGGTCCTGTTGAGAGAGGTCAACCCTGTGCTAGTCCTCTAGATGCAGGTCCTGTTGAGAGAGGTCAACCCTGTGCTAGTCCTCTATATGCAGGTCCTGTTGGGAGAGGTCAACCCTGTGCTAGTCCTCTAGATGCAGGTCCTGTTGGGAGAGGTCAACCCTGTGCTAGTCCTCTATATGCAGGTCCTGTTGGGAGAGGTCAACCCTGTGCTAGTCCTCTAGATGCAGGTCCTGTTGGGAGAGGTCAACCCTGTGCTAGTCCTCTAGATGCAGGTCCTGTTGGGAGAAGTCAACCCTGTGCTAGTTCTCTAGATGCAGGTCCTGTTGGGAGAGGTCAACCCTGTGCTAGTCCTCTATATGCAGGTCCTGTTGGGAGATGTCAACCCTGTGCTAGCCCTCTAGATGCAGGTCCTGTTGAGAGAGGTCAACCCTGTGCTAGTCCTCTAGATGCAGGTCCTGTTGGGAGAGGTCAACCCTGTGCTAGTCCTCTATATGCAGGTCCTGTTGGGAGATGTCAACCCTGTGCTAGCCCTCTAGATGCAGGTCCTGTTGAGAGAGGTCAACCCTGTGCTAGTCCTCTAGATGCAGGTCCTGTTGGGAGAGGTCAACCCTGTGCTAGCCCTCTAGATGCAGGTCCTGTTGAGAGAGGTCAACCCTGCACTGATCAACACCTGCCACCTGATCACCAGCTGCTTGAAACCCTCCAACACCAGCAGCCTAACCCAACAACCTCTACTACAGAACCTCTAGTACACTACCTCTACTACACAACCTCTAATACACTACCTCTACTACACAACCTCTACTACACAACCTCTAATACACTACCTCTACTACACTACCTCTACTACATAACCTCTACTACACAACCTCTACTACACTACCTCTACTACACAACCTCTACTACATTACCTCTACTACACAACCTCTACTACACAACCTCTACTACACTACCTCTACTACACTACCTCTACTACACAACCTCTAATACACAACCTCTACTACACTACCTCTACTACACAACCTCTACTACATTACCTCTACTACACAACCTCTACTACACAACCTCTACTACACTTAAATGCCTAAAACGCTGGAGGGGACGTGAGCGTGACTATGTGTACATATGTGTATTTATATATATATAAACTAAAATAATAATATACAACAACACACAGCCAAACTAATTAATAACAGAAAGCTACCTGGCGTCCCCCGGCAGGTTGAAGATGGTTTGGTCCAGACTGAAGGCTGCTGGAGTCCTAACAGGGGCCAGAGTGGTATGGTTCAGTCCAGCGGGGGGGGAGCTCGGCTGAGAGTAAGACAGCCTGAAGACAGACTGGCACAGAGAGACAGACAGACAGACAGAGAGACAGACAGACAGACAGAGAGACAGACAGGTGAGTGGGCAAGAACACAGATTAAAGCTGCTCACATCTTCCAATAGAAATGTGTCTGTACCCGTCCTGCAGAGTCCACGTCCAACCGGAGCGGAGGAGGGACGTTTCGTGGGCGGGTCAAAAGAGGTGGAGGGGCGGAGTCAGAACCCTGAGCTCCCATTGGCTCTTTCCAGTCCAGGAGCCGGATGTTGATTGGTTCTTGGTGTGTTGGTGACGGTGGCCCGCTGCGGTGCGTAAGACCCGCTCCCTCCTTTCCTCTGATCGGCTGAGCAAAAAGGTGGCCGGTGTCATGGGAGTGGACTCCGCCTATGTCTATGTCCCGACCAATAATCTCCAGAGACTCCAGCGAGTGGGCGTGTCTCATGGTGTCCATCACCCGCCTGAACCCCGCCCCTTCCTGTTGCTCCATAAAGTCTGTACAGGTCCATCGCCCACGGCTGAACGGCTCGCCCCGCCCACTGCTGCCGGCCCCGCCCACCGCCAGCCTCACCACCCTGAATCTGGAGGAAGACCCCACCCCCTGCCCAAAGGCATCATGGGAGATGTATTTCCTCTTCAGAGAGGGCGTGGTCGGCTGGGAGGAGCTTCCTTGAGGGCTGCAAGAGGCGACTGCTGATTGGAGAACAGTCAGGACCACGCTGGGAGCTGATTGGCCAGCTGGAGTTTGGTTGCAGTCTGAGGTCACGCTAGTGATTTGGAAGCCACTCCTCTTTTTACCACCACTCATCCTCAAACACACACACACACACACACACACGAACACCCACACACCCACACACGCAGACACACACACACACACACACACACACACACACACACACACACACTACAGAATCACTGAAAAACAAAGAGAACAGAACTTGTTAATGTGACTTATGAGGACGTGATATTGAGCTTGTGTTGAAGTAAAAGTGTTGAAAGCAGTTGAAGTGGAAGCACTTTACGCTGAACAGAGCTGAATTATTTTTCTTTTTTTATGTCAAAGTCACTAATTGTAAGACTCAAGTCTTAAGATTTTAGAAAAATAACCAACCCGCTTCCTGATCTGAACCAAAACTCTGTGTTCCCCATAACGTCCATCAGAGCAGAGTTACACACACAGATACATGCAGGATAACGTCATAATCAAACGACACTGTCTCACCACACATCCTGTCTCTCTCTCTCTCTCTCCTTATGGTCACTGTCTCACCACACATCCTGTCTCTCTCTCTCTCTCTCCTTATGTCTCTCACCCCGCAGCTTTCGCCTTACACTCATTTTCTTCTTTTATATTTCCTGTTTTCTCTGACTCACTGTTCTGTTATTGTTGCTTCAGTCTGCTGCCTGTTGCACAACCTGATTAACGTGTGTGTGTGTGTGCGTGTGCGTGTGTGTGTGTGTGTGTGTGCTCAGTTCAGGTTCTGCAGGATCTCAACTGTTGAAACCTCAATCACACAGTCAGTCTGTATATTTACTGCTGTATACTTCACTTGTACTTCAGTATTTTAGATGATAGTTTATACAAGTTGAGTTCAGATAAAACGTTACGCCTCTAAAACGTTACGCTTCTAAAACGTTACGTTACACCTCTAAAACGTTACGCTTCTAAAACGTTACGTTACACCTCTAAAACGTTACGTCTCTAAAACGTTACACTTCTAAAACGTTACGTTACACCTCTAAAACGTTACGTCTCTAAAACGTTACACCTCTAAAACGTTACACCTCTAAAACGTTACGTCTCTAAAACGTTACACCTCTAAAACGTTACGTTACACCTCTAAAACGTTACCCCTCAAAAACGTTACACCTCTACAACGTTACGTTACACCTTTAAAACATTACGACTCTAAAAATTTACGTTACGCCTCTAAAATGTTGCGCCTCTAAAACGTTACGTTACCCCTCAAAAACGTTACACCTCTACAACGTTACGTTATATCTTTAAAACATTCCGACTCTAAAAAGTTACGTTACGCCTCTAAAATGTTACGTTACGTCTCTAAAACGTTACGCCTCTAAAACGTTACGCCTCTAAAAAGTTACGCCTCTAAAACGTTACGCTTCTAAAACGTTACGCCTCTAAAACGTTACGCCTCTAAAACGTTACGCCTCTAAAAAGCTACGCCTCTAAAAAGTTACGCTTCTAAAACGTTACGCCTCTAAAACGTTACGCTTCTAAAACGTTACGTTACGCCTCTAAAACGTTAAGCCTCTAAAACGTTACGCCTCTAAAACGTTAAGCCTCTAAAACGTTACGCCTCTAAAACGTTAAGCCGCCACCGTGAATGGTCCTGTACTTGTACAGATCTTTCCTAGTCTTCTGACTACTCACCCATTCACACACTGATGGGGGGGCTAAAGGTCCACCTTTCCATCAGGAGTAGCTACCATTCACATACCATAGGCACAGCTACGGAAGACATCAGGGTTAAGTATCTTACCCAAGGACACATCGACATGGACTAGCGGAGCCGGGGATCGAACCGCCGATCCTCTGATTGAAGGACATCCTGCTCACCACTAAGCCATAGTCGCCCACACCGTGTGTCCACCGTGTGTTTTGCTCAGTGACGGAGCTACAAGCCGATTGGCCGATGCACAGTGGAGTGAGCAGGCTGGGGTGTAAGGTTAGACCAGGTCCTGGTGTAAGGTTAGACCAGGTCCTGGTGTGAGGTTAGACCATGTCCTGGTGTAAGGTTAGACCATGTCCTGGTGTAAGGTTAGACCAGGTCCTGGTGTGAGGTTAGACCATGTCCTGGTGTAAGGTTAGACCATGTCCTGGTGTGAGGTTAGACCATGTCCTGGTGTAACGTTAGACCATATCCTGGTGTAAGGTTAGACCAGGTCCTGGTGTAAGGTTAGACCATGTCCTGGATGTAGACTGGAGCCCATCTGTTCTCAGCACGGTACGCAAGTACCAATGTTTTGAAACGGATGCGAGCAGCCACCGGTAACCAGCAGCCACCGGTAACCAGCAGCCACCGGTAACCAGCAGCCACCGGTAACCAGTATCCACCGTAACCAGCAGCCACCGGTAACCAGCAGCCACCGGTAACCAGCAGCCACCGGTAACCAGCAGCCACCGGTAACCAGTATCCACCGTAACCAGCAGCCACCGGTAACCAGCAGCCACCGGTAACCAGTATCCACCGTAACCAGCAGCCACCGGTAACCAGCAGCCACCGGTAACCAGCAGCCACCGGTAACCAGCAGCCACCGGTAACCAGTATCCACCGTAACCAGCAGCCACCGGTAACCAGCAGCCACCGGTAACCAGTATCCACCGGTAACCAGTATCCACCGTAACCAGCAGCCACCGGTAACCAGCAGCCACCGGTAACCAGTATACACCGTAACCAGCAGCCACCGGTAACCAGCAGCCACCGGTAACCAGTATACACCGTAACCAGCAGCCACCGGTAACCAGTATCCACCGTAACCAGCAGCCACCGTAACCAGCAGCCACCGTAACCAGCAGCCACCGGTAACCAGCAGCCACCGGTAACCAGCAGCCACCGGTAACCAGTGAAGGGAGCGGAGCAGCAGAGGAGTGAGGGTGAGTTTAGGTTAAAGACCAGTCGAGCTGCTGCATTCTGGATGAGCTGCAGAGGTCGAATGGCACCAGCAGGTAGACCTGCAGCAGGGAGTTACAGTAGTCTAGTCAGATGACCTGGACCAGAGCCTGGACCAGAGCCTGGACCAGAGCCTGGACCACAACCTGGACCAGAGCCTGGACCAGAGCCTGTACCAGAGCCTGGACCAGAGCCTGGACCAGAGCCTGGACCAGAACCTGTACCTGAACCTTCTGGGTAAGAAGGGGGTATTATTATTATTATTATTATTATTGTTGTTGTTATTATTTTTGTTATTATTATTGTTGTTGTTATTATAAGTGTTATTATTATTATCATTATTATAATTGTTATTGTTATTATTATTGTTGTTATAATTGTTATTGTTATTACTCTCCTCTGCAAACATACCTTTTTTGCTCATGAAAGTATGAATTTAGTTGTTTTGATGTTTGACACTTGACAAACAACAAACTCTCTGACGTTATCATTGTAAACAAACACTCACGTTCATGTACCCAGCTGAAGCGCGCTCCCGCCTCTCCTGGTTGTGAACTTGTTCAGCGGCCGCGCGCCTCCTACCGCTCCGGTCCCGTCTCTCCAGTGACGTCACGGCCGGCTCCGGTGACACAATCGGTCCATTATGCATCGAAAAGAAAAAAACTAAGCAGCTGTGGACTGAGCATGCGCATTGCAGCCGCAGTCGGCGGGAGCGCGCGCAGAGTTTACGGTGAAAAAAGTTTCAACAGGAACTCCTCCGACTTCTTCTTCTACTGATGTGATATTTCTTCTTCTGGTCTTCTGGAGCTGCAGCAGGAGGCTCTTCTTCTTCTTCTTCTTTTCTTCTTCTTCTTAAACAGACTCTTCCTCTCTGCTCCTCATCCTCCTCTCAGGAAGCTGCGCGTGTTACTTACATGGGCTGGAAACTACGGGACCGGCGCGTGAACGAGCCAGGAGCGAGTGAAGCGCGTGCGCGTCCGACAGTGAGGCGCCTGCGCTGTGAAGACGGAGAGGGAGGATTCACTTCAATTTATTTTGTAGAGCCCAAAATCATCAGACTTTACAATTTGTACACATACGATATACTCTGACCTTTGACCCATACATCCTCTGACCTTTGATCCTCACATCCTCTGACCCTCACATCCTTTGACCCTCACATCCTCTGACCCTCACATCCTCTGACCCTCACATCCTCTGACCTTTGATCCACACATCCTCTGACCCTCACATCCTCTGACCCTCACATCCTTTGACCCTCACATCCTCTGACCTTTGACCCTCACATCCTCTGACCCTCACAACCTCTGACCTTTGACCCTCACATCCTCTGACCCTCACAACCTCTGACCTTTGACCCTGACATCCTCTGACCCTCACAACCTCTGACCTTTGACCCTCACATCCTCTGACCCTCACAACCTCTGACCTTTGACCCTCACATCCTCTGACCCTCACAACCTCTGACCTTTGACCCTCACAACCTCTGACCTTTGACCCTCACAACCTCTGACCTTTGACCCTCACATCAGAACAGGAACAACTCCCCCAAAAAACCCTTTAAGGGGAGAAAAATGGAAGAAACCTTCAGGAGAGCAACAGATGAGGATCCTCTATCAGGATGGACAGAAGTACAATAGAAGTACAATAGATGTCATGTGTACATTCAATGCATATGACATAATGATTCATATAATGAGAGTAGTAGCATGATGAAGAAGGTAATATGGTACTATAAACTCTCTAGTGAGGTAATATGGTACTATGAGCTCTCTAGTGGGGTAATATGGTACTATGAGCTCTCTAGTGGGGTAATATGGTACTATGAGCTCTCTAGTGGGGTAATATGGTACTATGAGCTCTCTAGTGGGGTAATATGGTACTATGAGCTCTCTAGTGGGGTAATATGGTACTATGAGCTCTCTAGTGGGGTAATATGGTACTATGAGCTCTCTCCTGGGGTAATATGGTACTATGAGCTCTCTAGTGGGGTAATATGGTACTATGAGCTCTCTAGTGGGGTAATATGGTAGTATGATCTCTCTAGTGGGGTAATATGGTACTATGAGCTCTCTAGTGGGGTAATATGGTACTATGAGCTCTCTAGTGGGGTAATATGGTACTATGAGCTCTCTCCTGGGGTAATATGGTACTATGAGCTCTCTAGTGGGGTAATATGTCACTATGAGCTCTCTCCTGGTGTAATAGGGTACTATGAGCTCTCTAGTGGGGTAATATGTCACTATGAGCTCTCTCCTGGGGTAATAGGGTACTATGAGCTCTCTAGTGGGGTAATATGTCACTATGAGCTCTCTCCTGGGGTAATAGGGTACTATGAGCTCTCTAGTGGGGTAATATGGTACTATGAGCTCTCTAGTGGGGTAATATGTCACTATGAGCTCTCTCCTGGGGTAATAGGGTACTATGAGCTCTCTAGTGGGGTAATATGTCACTATGAGCTCTCTCCTGGGGTAATAGGGTACTATGAGCTCTCTAGTGGGGTAATATGTCACTATGAGCTCTCTCCTGGGGTAATATGGTACTATGAGCTCTCTAGTGGGGTAATATGTCACTATGAGCTCTCTCCTGGGGTAATATGGTACTATGAGCTCTCTAGTGGGGTAATATGGTACTATGAGCTCTCTAGTGGGGTAATATGGTACTATGAGCTCTCTCGTGGGGTAATATGGTACTATGAGCTCTCTAGTGGGGTAATATGGTACTATGAGCTCTCTCCTGGGGTAATATGGTACTATGAGCTCTCTAGTGGGGTAATATGGTACTATGAGCTCTCTAGTGGGGTAATATGGTACTATGAGCTCTCTAGTGGGGTAATATGGTACTATGAGCTCTCTAGTGGGGTAATATGGTACTATGAGCTCTCTCCTGGGGTAATAGGGTACTATGAGCTC
Organism: Ophiodon elongatus; assembly: GCA_016806645.1. Lineage (NCBI taxonomy): Eukaryota > Metazoa > Chordata > Actinopteri > Perciformes > Hexagrammidae > Ophiodon > Ophiodon elongatus. The sequence goes on from JACSYO010002029.1 coordinate 34,955, forward strand.
TCTAGTGGGGTAATATGTCACTATGAGCTCTCTCCTGGGGTAATAGGGTACTATGAGCTCTCTCCTGGGGTAATATGGTACTATGAGCTCTCTAGTGGGGTAATATGTCACTATGAGCTCTCTCCTGGGGTAATATGGTACTATGAGCTCTCTAGTGGGGTAATATGTCACTATGAGCTCTCTCCTGGGGTAATAGGGTACTATGAGCTCTCTAGTGGGGTAATATGTCACTATGAGCTCTCTCCTGGGGTAATAGGGTACTATGAGCTCTCTAGTGGGGTAATATGTCACTATGAGCTCTCTCCTGGGGTAATAGGGTACTATGAGCTCTCTAGTGGGGTAATATGTCACTATGAGCTCTCTCCTGGGGTAATAGGGTACTATGAGCTCTCTAGTGGGGTAATATGTCACTATGAGCTCTCTCCTGGGGTAATAGGGTACTATGAGCTCTCTAGTGGGGTAATATGGTACTATGAGCTCTCTCCTGGGGTAATAGGGTACTATGAGCTCTCTAGTGGGGTAATATGTCACTATGAGCTCTCTCCTGGGGTAATAGGGTACTATGAGCTCTCTAGTGGGGTAATATGTCACTATGAGCTCTCTCCTGGGGTAATAGGGTACTATGAGCTCTCTAGTGGGGTAATATGTCACTATGAGCTCTCTCCTGGGGTAATAGGGTACTATGAGCTCTCTAGTGGGGTAATATGGTACTATGAGCTCTCTAGTGGGGTAATATGTCACTATGAGCTCTCTCCTGGGGTAATATGGTACTATGAGCTCTCTAGTGGGGTAATATGTCACTATGAGCTCTCTCCTGGGGTAATAGGGTACTATGAGCTCTCTAGTGGGGTAATATGGTACTATGAGCTCTCTAGTGGGGTAATATGGTACTATGAGCTCTCTCCTGGGGTAATATGGTACTATGAGCTCTCTAGTGGGGTAATATGTCACTATGAGCTCTCTCCTGGGGTAATAGGGTACTATGAGCTCTCTAGTGGGGTAATATGGTACTATGAGCTCTCTCCTGGGGTAATATGGTACTATGAGCTCTCTAGTGGGGTAATATGGCACTATGAGCTCTCTCCTGGGGTAATAGGGTACTATGAGCTCTCTAGTGGGGTAATATGGTACTATGAGCTCTCTAGTGGGGTAATATGGTACTATGAGCTCTCTCCTGGGGTAATATGGTACTATGAGCTCTCTAGTGGGGTAATATGGTACTATGAGCTCTCTCCTGGGGTAATATGGTACTATGAGCTCTCTAGTGGGGTAATATGGTACTATGAGCTCTCTAGTGGGGTAATATGGTACTATGAGCTCTCTAGTGGGGTAATATGGTAGTATGATCTCTCTAGTGGGGTAATATGGTACTATGAGCTCTCTAGTGGGGTAATATGGTACTATGAGCTCTCTAGTGGGGTAATATGGTACTATGAGCTCTCTAGTGGGGTAATATGGGACTATGAGCTCTCTCCTGGTGTAATAGGGTACTATGAGCTCTCTAGTGGGGTAATATGTCACTATGAGCTCTCTCCTGGGGTAATAGGGTACTATGAGCTCTCTCCTGGGGTAATATGGTACTATGAGCTCTCTAGTGGGGTAATATGTCACTATGAGCTCTCTCCTGGGGTAATAGGGTATGAGCTCTCTAGTGGGGTAATATGGTACTATGAGCTCTCTAGTGGGGTAATATGGTACTATGAGCTCTCTAGTGGGGTAATATGGTACTATGAGCTCTCTAGTGGGGTAATATGGTACTATGAGCTCTCTAGTGGGGTAATATGGTACTATGAGCTCTCTAGTGGGGTAATATGGTACTATGAGCTCTCTAGTGGGGTAATATGGTACTATGAGCTCTCTAGTGGGGTAATATGGTACTATGAGCTCTCTAGTGGGGTAATATGGTACTATGAGCTCTCTAGTGGGGTAATATGGTACTATGAGCTCTCTCCTGGGGTAATATGGTACTATGAGCTCTCTAGTGGGGTAATATGTCACTATGAGCTCTCTCCTGGGGTAATAGGGTACTATGAGCTCTCTAGTGGGGTAATATGTCACTATGAGCTCTCTCCTGGGGTAATAGGGTACTATGAGCTCTCTAGTGGGGTAATATGTCACTATGAGCTCTCTCCTGGGGTAATAGGGTACTATGAGCTCTCTCCTGGGGTAATAGGGTACTATGAGCTCTCTAGTGGGGTAATATGTCACTATGAGCTCTCTCCTGGGGTAATAGGGTACTATGAGCTCTCTAGTGGGGTAATATGGTACTATGAGCTCTCTCCTGGGGTAATAGGGTACTATGAGCTCTCTAGTGGGGTAATATGTCACTATGAGCTCTCTCCTGGGGTAATAGGGTACTATGAGCTCTCTAGTGGGGTAATATGGTACTATGAGCTCTCTAGTGGGGTAATATGGTACTATGAGCTCTCTAGTGGGGTAATATGGTACTATGAGCTCTCTAGTGGGGTAATATGGTACTATGATCTCTCTAGTGGGGTAATATGGTACTATGAGCTCTCTAGTGGGGTAATATGGTACTATGAGCTCTCTAGTGGGGTAATATGGTACTATGAGCTCTCTCCTGGGGTAATATGGTACTATGAGCTCTCTAGTGGGGTAATATGTCACTATGAGCTCTCTCCTGGGGTAATAGGGTACTATGAGCTCTCTAGTGGGGTAATATGTCACTATGAGCTCTCTCCTGGGGTAATAGGGTACTATGAGCTCTCTAGTGGGGTAATATGGTACTATGAGCTCTCTAGTGGGGTAATATGGTACTATGAGCTCTCTAGTGGGGTAATATGGTACTATGAGCTCTCTAGTGGGGTAATATGGTACTATGAGCTCTCTAGTGGGGTAATATGGTACTATGAGCTCTCTAGTGGGGTAATATGGTACTATGAGCTCTCTAGTGGGGTAATATGGTACTATGAGCTCTCTAGTGGGGTAATATGGTACTATGAGCTCTCTAGTGGGGTAATATGGTACTATGAGCTCTCTAGTGGGGTAATATGGTACTATGAGCTCTCTAGTGGGGTAATATGGTACTATGAGCTCTCTAGTGGGGTAATATGGTACTATGAGCTCTCTAGTGGGGTAATATGGTACTATGAGCTCTCTCCTGGGGTAATATGGTACTATGAGCTCTCTAGTGGGGTAATATGTCACTATGAGCTCTCTCCTGGGGTAATAGGGTACTATGAGCTCTCTAGTGGGGTAATATGGTACTATGAGCTCTCTCCTGGGGTAATATGGTACTATGAGCTCTCTAGTGGGGTAATATGTCACTATGAGCTCTCTCCTGGGGTAATAGGGTACTATGAGCTCTCTAGTGGGGTAATATGTCACTATGAGCTCTCTCCTGGGGTAATAGGGTACTATGAGCTCTCTAGTGGGGTAATATGTCACTATGAGCTCTCTCCTGGGGTAATATGGTACTATGAGCTCTCTAGTGGGGTAATATGTCACTATGAGCTCTCTCCTGGGGTAATAGGGTACTATGAGCTCTCTAGTGGGGTAATATGGTACTATGAGCTCTCTAGTGGGGTAATATGGTACTATGAGCTCTCTCCTGGGGTAATATGGTACTATGAGCTCTCTAGTGGGGTAATATGGTACTATGAGCTCTCTAGTGGGGTAATATGGTACTATGAGCTCTCTAGTGGGGTAATATGGTACTATGAGCTCTCTCCTGGGGTAATATGGTACTATGAGCTCTCTCCTGGGGTAATAGGGTACTATGAGCTCTCTAGTGGGGTAATATGTCACTATGAGCTCTCTCCTGGGGTAATAGGGTACTATGAGCTCTCTAGTGGGGTAATATGTCACTATGAGCTCTCTAGTGGGGTAATAGGGTACTATGAGCTCTCTAGTGGGGTAATATGTCACTATGAGCTCTCTCCTGGGGTAATAGGGTACTATGAGCTCTCTAGTGGGGTAATATGGTACTATGAGCTCTCTAGTGGGGTAATATGGTACTATGAGCTCTCTAGTGGGGTAATATGGTAGTATGATCTCTCTAGTGGGGTAATATGGTACTATGAGCTCTCTAGTGGGGTAATATGGGACTATGAGCTCTCTCCTGGGGTAATAGGGTACTATGAGCTCTCTAGTGGGGTAATATGGTACTATGAGCTCTCTCCTGGGGTAATAGTACTATGAGCTCTCTAGTGGGTAATAGGGTACTATGAGCTCTCTAGTGGGGTAATATGTCACTATGAGCTCTCTCCTGGGGTAATATGGTACTATGAGCTCTAGTGGGGTATGTCACTATGAGCTCTCTCCTGGGGTAATAGGTACTATGAGCTCTCTAGTGGGGTAATATGGTACTATGAGCTCTCTAGTGGGGTAATATGGTACTATGAGCTCTCTCCTGGGGTAATAGGGTACTATGAGCTCTCTAGTGGGGTAATATGTCACTATGAGCTCTCTCCTGGGGTAATAGGGTACTATGAGCTCTCTAGTGGGGTAATATGTCACTATGAGCTCTCTCCTGGGGTAATATGGTACTATGAGCTCTCTAGTGGGGTAATATGTCACTATGAGCTCTCTCCTGGGGTAATAGGGTACTATGAGCTCTCTAGTGGGGTAATATGGTACTATGAGCTCTCTAGTGGGGTAATATGGCACTATGAGCTCTCTCCTGGGGTAATAGGGTACTATGAGCTCTCTAGTGGGGTAATATGGTACTATGAGCTCTCTCCTGGGGTAATAGGGTACTATGAGCTCTCTAGTGGGGTAATATGGTACTATGAGCTCTCTAGTGGGGTAATATGGTACTATGAGCTCTCTAGTGGGGTAATATGGTACTATGAGCTCTCTAGTGGGGTAATATGGTACTATGAGCTCTCTAGTGGGGTAATATGGTACTATGAGCTCTCTAGTGGGGTAATATGGTACTATGAGCTCTCTAGTGGGGTAATATGGGACTATGAGCTCTCTCCTGGTGTAATAGGGTACTATGAGCTCTCTAGTGGGGTAATATGTCACTATGAGCTCTCTCCTGGGGTAATAGGGTACTATGAGCTCTCTCCTGGGGTAATATGGTACTATGAGCTCTCTAGTGGGGTAATATGTCACTATGAGCTCTCTCCTGGGGTAATAGGGTATGAGCTCTCTAGTGGGGTAATATGGTACTATGAGCTCTCTAGTGGGGTAATATGGTACTATGAGCTCTCTAGTGGGGTAATATGGTACTATGAGCTCTCTAGTGGGGTAATATGGTACTATGAGCTCTCTAGTGGGGTAATATGGTACTATGAGCTCTCTAGTGGGGTAATATGGTACTATGAGCTCTCTAGTGGGGTAATATGGTACTATGAGCTCTCTAGTGGGGTAATATGGTACTATGAGCTCTCTAGTGGGGTAATATGGTACTATGAGCTCTCTAGTGGGGTAATATGGTACTATGAGCTCTCTCCTGGGGTAATATGGTACTATGAGCTCTCTAGTGGGGTAATATGGTACTATGAGCTCTCTCCTGGGGTAATAGGGTACTATGAGCTCTCTAGTGGGGTAATATGGTACTATGAGCTCTCTAGTGGGGTAATATGGTACTATGAGCTCTCTAGTGGGGTAATATGTCACTATGAGCTCTCTCCTGGGGTAATAGGGTACTATGAGCTCTCTAGTGGGGTAATATGGTACTATGAGCTCTCTAGTGGGGTAATATGGTACTATGAGCTCTCTAGTGGGGTAATATGGTACTATGAGCTCTCTCCTGGGGTAATATGGTACTATGAGCTCTCTAGTGGGGTAATATGGTACTATGAGCTCTCTCCTGGGGTAATAGGGTACTATGAGCTCTCTAGTGGGGTAATATGGCACTATGAGCTCTCTAGTGGGGTAATAGGGTACTATGAGCTCTCTAGTGGGGTAATATGTCACTATGAGCTCTCTCCTGGGGTAATAGGGTACTATGAGCTCTCTAGTGGGGTAATATGGTACTATGAGCTCTCTAGTGGGGTAATATGGTACTATGAGCTCTCTAGTGGGGTAATATGGTAGTATGATCTCTCTAGTGGGGTAATATGGTACTATGAGCTCTCTAGTGGGGTAATATGGGACTATGAGCTCTCTCCTGGTGTAATAGGGTACTATGAGCTCTCTAGTGGGGTAATATGGTACTATGAGCTCTCTCCTGGGGTAATAGGGTACTATGAGCTCTCTAGTGGGGTAATAGGGTACTATGAGCTCTCTAGTGGGGTAATATGTCACTATGAGCTCTCTCCTGGGGTAATATGGTACTATGAGCTCTCTAGTGGGGTAATATGTCACTATGAGCTCTCTCCTGGGGTAATAGGGTACTATGAGCTCTCTAGTGGGGTAATATGTCACTATGAGCTCTCTCCTGGGGTAATAGGGTACTATGAGCTCTCTAGTGGGGTAATATGTCACTATGAGCTCTCTCCTGGGGTAATAGGGTACTATGAGCTCTCTAGTGGGGTAATATGGTACTATGAGCTCTCTAGTGGGGTAATATGGTACTATGAGCTCTCTAGTGGGGTAATATGGTAGTATGATCTCTCTAGTGGGGTAATATGGTACTATGAGCTCTCTAGTGGGGTAATATGGTACTATGAGCTCTCTAGTGGGGTAATATGGTACTATGAGCTCTCTCCTGGGGTAATATGGTACTATGAGCTCTCTAGTGGGGTAATATGGTAGTATGATCTCTCTAGTGGGGTAATATGGTAGTATGATCTCTCTAGTGGGGTAATATGGTACTATGAGCTCTCTAGTGGGGTAATATGGTACTATGAGCTCTCTCCTGGGGTAATATGGTACTATGAGCTCTCTAGTGGGGTAATATGGTACTATGAGCTCTCTAGTGGGGTAATATGGTACTATGAGCTCTCTAGTGGGGTAATATGGTAGTATGAGCTCTCTAGTGGGGTAATATGGTACTATGAGCTCTCTAGTGGGGTAATATGGTACTATGAGCTCTCTTCTGGGGTAATATGGTACTATGAGCTCTCTAGTGGGGTAATATGGTAGTATGATCTCTCTAGTGGGGTAATATGGTACTATGAGCTCTCTAGTGGGGTAATATGGTACTATGAGCTCTCTCGTGGGGTAATATGGTACTATGAGCTCTCTAGTGGGGTAATATGGTACTATGAGCTCTCTAGTGGGGTAATATGGTACTATGAGCTCTCTCCTGGGGTAATATGGTACTATGAGCTCTCTAGTGGGGTAATATGGTACTATGAGCTCTCTAGTGGGGTAATATGGTACTATGAGCTCTCTAGTGGGGTAATATGGTACTATGAGCTCTCTTCTGGGGTAATATGGTACTATGAGCTCTCTAGTGGGGTAATATGGTAGTATGATCTCTCTAGTGGGGTAATATGGTACTATGAGCTCTCTAGTGGGGTAATATGGTACTATGAGCTCTCTCGTGGGGTAATATGGTACTATGAGCTCTCTAGTGGGGTAATATGGTACTATGAGCTCTCTAGTGGGGTAATATGGTACTATGAGCTCTCTCCTGGGGTAATATGGTACTATGAGCTCTCTAGTGGGGTAATATGGTAGTATGATCTCTCTAGTGGGATAATATGGTAGTATGATCTCTCTAGTGGGGTAATATGGTACTATGAGCTCTCTAGTGGGGTAATATGGTAGTATGATCTCTCTAGTGGGGTAATATGGTACTATGAGCTCTCTAGTTGGGTAATATGGTAGTATGATCTCTCTAGTGGGGTAATATGGTACTATGAGCTCTCTAGTGGGGTAATATGGTACTATGAGCTCTCTAGTGGGGTAATATGGGACTATGAGCTCTCTCCTGGGGTAATAGGGTACTATGAGCTCTCTAGTGGGGTAATATGTCACTATGAGCTCTCTCCTGGGGTAATAGGGTACTATGAGCTCTCTAGTGGGGTAATATGGTACTATGAGCTCTCTACTGGGGTA
>JACSYO010002030.1:0-25414 GCA_016806645.1 Ophiodon elongatus
GAATACATGATGTTCTAATCACTTTTCTGCCTTAAAGCTGCATTTTCAGTATTTATGGTCTGAAAAGACATTTCGGCTGGGAAGAGGCAAAAAGTGGATTTTGTTGCAAATTCCACAGTTTACTTGATTTTTCTCTATAAAGTCTCCCAGAACAGCAGACTTTCAAAGTTCATGTTATATTCATCAATACATGATGTTCTCATCACTTTTCTGCCTTAAAGCTGCATTTTCAGTATTTATGGTCTGAAAAGACATTTCGGCTGGGAAGAGGCCAAAAGTGGATTTTGTTGCAAAATTCACAGTTTAATTGATTTTCCCCAATGAAGCTTCACAGAACAGCAGACATCAAGTTTAATGTTATTTTCATGAAAACATGATGTTCTCATCACTTTTCTGCCTGAAAGCTGCATTTTCAGTAATTATGGTCTGAAAAGACGTTTCGGCTGGGTCGAGGCCAAGAGTGGATTTTGTTGCAAAATTGATATTCCTCTATAAAGTCTCCCAGAAGAGCAGACTATTAAGTTTCATGTTAAGTACATGAATATATGATGTTTCCATCACTTTCCTGCCTTACAGCTGCATTTCCAGTTTTTATGGTCTTAAAAGGCGTTTCAGCCTGCGAACAGGCCAAAAGTGGATTTTGTTGCAAAATACACAGTTTACTTGATATTCCTCAATAAAGTCTCCCAGAAATGCAGACGGTGAAGGTTCATGTTATGTTCATGAATAAATGATGTTTCCATCACTTTTTTGCCATACAGCTGCATTTTCAGTTTTTATGGTCTTAAAAGGCGTTTCAGCCTGCGATCAGGCCAAAAGTGGATTTTGTTGCAAAATACACAGTTTACTTGATATTCCACTATAAAGTTTCCCAAAAGAGCACACTATCAAGTTTCATGTTATGTAGATTAATATATGATGTTTCCATCACTTTTCTGCCTTACAGCTGCATTTCCAGTTTTTATGGTCTTAAAAGGCGTTTCAGCCTGCGAACAGTCCAAAAGTGGATTTTGTTGCAAAATGCACAGTTTACTTGATATTCCTCAATAAAGTCTCCCAGAAATGCAGACGGTTAAGGTTCATGTTATGTTCATGAATAAATGATGTTTCCATCACTTTTATGCCTTACAGCTGCATTTTCAGTTTTTATGGTCTTAAAAGGCGTTTCAGCCTGCGAAAAGGCCAAAAGTGGATTATGCTGCAAAATAAACAGTTTACTTGATATTCCTCTATAAAGTCTCCCAAAAGAGCACACTAATAAAGTTTCATGTTATGTACATGAATATATGATGTTTCCATCACTTTTCTGCATTACAGCTGCATTTCCAGTTTTTATGGTCTTAAAAGGCGTTTCAGCCTGCGAACAGGCCAAAAGTGGATTTTGTTGCAAAATACACAGTTTACTTGATATTCCTCTATAAAGTCTCCCAGAACAGCAGACTATCAAGTTTCATGTTATGTACATCAATATATGATGTTTCCATCTTTTTCCTGCCTTACATCTGCATTTTCAGTTTTTATGGTCTTAAAAGGCGTTTCAGCCTGCGAACAGGCCAAAAGTGGATTATGCTGCAAAATACACAGTTTACTTGATATTCCTCTATAAAGTCTCCCAAAAGAGCACACTATAAAGTTTCATGTTATGTACATGAATATATGATGTTTCCATCACTTTTCTGCCTTACAGCTGCATTTTCAGTTTTTATGGTCTTAAAAGGCGTTTCAGCCTGCGAACAGTCCAAAAGTGGATTTTGTTGCGAAATACACAGTTTACTTGATATTTCTCAATAAAGTCTCCCAGAAATGCAGACGGTCAAGGTTCTTGTTATGTTCATGAATAAATGATGTTTCCATCACTTTTTTGCCATACAGCTGAATTTTCAGTTTTTATGGTCTTAAAAGTCGTTTCAACCTGCGAACAGGCCAAAAGTGGATTATGCTGCAAAATACACAGTTTACTTGATATTCCTCTATAAAGTCTCCCAAAAGAGCACACTATAAAGTTTCATGTTATGTACATGAATATATGATGTTTCCATCACTTTTCTGCCTTACAGCTGCATTTCCAGTTTTTATGGTCTTAAAAGGCGTTTCAGCCTGCGAAATGTCCAAAAGTGGATTTTGTTGCAAAATACACAGTTTACTTGATATTCCTCAATAAAGTCTCCCAGAAATGCAGACGGTTAAGGTTCATGTTATGTTCAGGAATAAATGATGTTTCCATCACATTTATGCCGTACTGCTGCATTTTCAGTTTTTATGGTCTTAAAAGGCGTTTCAGCCTGCGATCAGGCCAAAAGTGGATTTTGTTGCAAAATACACAGTTTACTTGATATTCCTCTGTAAAGTCTCCCAGAACAGCAGACTATCAAGTATCATGTTATGTACATGAATATATGATGTTTAAATCACTTTTCTGCCTTATAGCTGCATTTTCAGTTTTTATGGTCTTAAAAGGCGTTTCAGCCTGTGAACAGGCCAAAAGTGGATTTTGTTGCAAAATACACAGTTTACTTGATATTCCACTATAAAGTTTCCCAAAAGAGCACACTATCAAGTTTCATGTTATGTAGATTAATATATGATGTTTCCATCACTTTTCTGCCTTACAGCTGCATTTTCAGTTTTTATGGTCTTAAAAGGCGTTTCAGCCTGCGAACAGTCCAAAAGTGGATTTAGTTGCAAAATACACAGTTTACTTGATATTCCTCTATAAAGTCTCCCAGAACAGCAGACTATCAAGTTTCATGTTATGTACATCAATATATGATGTTTCCATCTTTTTCCTGCCTTACATCTGCATTTTCAGTTTTTATGGTCTTAAAAGGCGTTTCAGCCTGCAAACAGGCCAAATGTGGATTATGCTGCAAAATACACAGTTTACTTGATATTCCTCTATAAAGTCTCCCAGAAGAGCAGACTATCAAGTTTCATGTTATGTATAGGAATATATGATGTTTCCATCACTTTCCTGCCTTCCAGCTGCATTTCCAGTTTTTATGGTCTTAAAAGGCGTTTCAGCCTGCGAACAGGCCAAAAGTGGATTTTTTTGCAAAATACACAGTTTACTTGATATTCCTCTATAAAGTCTCCCAAAAGAGCACACTATAAAGTTTCATGTTATGTACATGAATATATGATGTTTCCATCACTTTTCTGCCTAACAGCTGCATTTTCAGTTTTTATGGTCTTAAAAGGCGTTTCAGCCTGCGAAAAGGCCAAAAGTGGATTATGCTGCAAAATAAACAGTTTACTTGATATTCCTCTATAAAGTCTCCCAGAACAGCAGACTATCAAGTTCCATGTTATGTACATGAATATATGATGTTTCCATCACTTCCCTGCCTTATAGCTGCATTTCCAGTTTTTATGGTCTTAAAAGGCGTTTCAGCCTGCGAACAGGCCAAAAGTGGATTTTGTTGCAAAATACACAGTTTACATGATATTCCTCTGTAAAGTTTCCCAAAAGAGCACACTATCAAGTTTCATGTTATGTAGATTAATATATGATGTTTCCATCACTTTTCTGCCTTACAGCTGCATTTTCAGTTTTTATGGTCTTAAAAGGCGTTTCAGCCTGCGAACAGTCCAAAAGTGGATTTTGTTGCAAAATACACAGTTTACTTGATATTCCTCTATAAAGTCTCCCAGAAGAGCAGACTATCAAGTTTCATGTTATGTATAGGAATATATGATGTTTCCATCACTTTCCTGCCTTCCAGCTGCATTTCCAGTTTTTATGGTCTTAAAAGGCGTTTCAGCCTGCGAACAGTCCAAAAGTGGATTTTGTTGCAAAATACACAGTTTACTTGATATTCCTCAATAAAGTCTCCCAGAAATGCAGACGGTGAAGGTTCATGTTATGTTCATTAATAAATGATGTTTCCATCACTTTTTTGCCATACAGCTGCATTTTCAGTTTTTATGGTCTTAAAAGGCGTTTCAGCCTGCGATCAGGCCAAAAGTGGATTTTGTTGCAAAATACACAGTTTACTTGATATTCCTCTATAAAGTCTCCCAAAAGAGCACACTATAAAGTTTCATGTTATGTACATGAATATATGATGTTTCCATCACTTTTCTGCCTTACAGCTGCATTTTCAGTTTTTATGGTCTTAAAAGGCGTTTCAGCCTGCGAAAAGGCCAAAAGTGGATTATGCTGCAAAATAAACAGTTTACTTGATATTACTCTATAAAGTCTCCCAGAAGAGCAGACTATCACGTTTCATGTTATGTACATCAATATTTGATGTTTCCATCTTTTTCCTGCCTTACATCTGCATTTTCAGTTTTTATGGTCTTAAAAGGCGTTTCAGCCTGCGAACAGGCCAAAAGTGGATTATGCTGCAAAATACACAGTTTACTTGATATTCCTCTATAAAGTCTCCCAGAACAGCAGACTATCAAGTTTCATGTTATGTACATGAATATATGATGTTTCCATCTTTTTCCTGCCTTACATCTGCATTTTCAGTTTTTATGGTCTTAAAAGGCGTTTCAGCCTGCGAACAGTCCAAAAGTGGATTTTGTTGCAAAATACACAGTTTACTTGATATTCCTCAATAAAGTCTCCCAGAAATGCAGACGGTGAAGGTTCATGTTAAGTTCATGAATAAATGATGTTTCCATCACTTTTTTGCCATACAGCTGCATTTTCAGTTTTTATGGTCTTAAAAGGCGTTTCAGCCTGCGATCAGGCCAAAAGTGGCTTTTGCTAAAAAATACACAGTTTACTTGATTTTCCTTTATAAAGTCTCCCAGAACAGCAGACTTTCAAGGTTCATGTTATATTCATTAATACATAATGTTCTAATCACTTTTCTGCCTTAAAAATGCATTTTCAGTATTTATGGTCTGAAAAGACGTTTCGGCTGGGTCGAGGCCAAAAGTAGATTTTGTTGCAAATTACACAGTTCACTTGATTTTCCGCTATGAAGTCTCCCAGAACAGCAGACTTTCAAGTTTCATCTAAATTTCATGAATACATGATGTTCTCATCACTTTTCTGCCTGAAAGCTGCATTTTCAGTAATTATGCTCTGAAAAGACGTTTCGGCTGGGTCGAGGCCAAAAGTGGATTTTGCTGAAAAATACACAGTTTACTTGATTTTCCTCAATGCATTGTCCCAGAACAGCAGACTCATAAGTTTCATGTAAATTTCATGAATACATGATGTTCTCATCATTTTTATGCCTTAAAGCTTCATTTTCATGTTATATGCTCTTCAAAGACGTTCGGGCTGGGAAGAGGCCAAAAGTGGATTTTGTTGCAAAATACACAGTTTACTTGATTTTCCTCAATGAAGCTTCCCAGAACAGCAGACATCACGTTTCAATTTTATATTCATGAATACATGATGTTCTCATCATTTTTCTGCCTTAAAGCTGCATTTCAACGTTATATGCTATTAAAAGATGTTATTTCTGTTTCGAGGACAGAAGTGGATTTTGTTGCAAAATACACAGTTTACTTGACTTTCCTCAATGAAGCTTCCCAGAACAGCAGACATCAAGTTTAATGTTATATTCATGAATACATGATGTTCTAATCACTTTTCTGCCTTAAAGCTGCATTTTCAGTATTTATGGTCTGAAAGACATTTGGCTGGGAAGAGGCAAAAGTGGATTTTGTTGCAAATTCCACAGTTTACTTGATTTTTCTCTATAAAGTCTCTCAGAACAGCAGACTTTCAAAGTTCATGTTATATTCATCAATACATGATGTTCTCATCACTTTTCTGCCTTAATGCTGCATTTTCAGTATTTATGGTATGAAAAGATGTTATGGCTGGGAAGAGACCAAAAGTGGATTTTGTTGAAAAATACACAGTTTATGACTTTCCTCAATGAAGCTTCCCAGAACAGCAGACATCAAGTTTAATGTTATATTCATGAATACATGATGTTCTCATCACTTTTCTGCCTTAAAGCTGCATTTTCAGTAATTATGGTCTGAAAAGACGTTTCGGCTGGGTCGAGGCCAAAAGTGGATTTTGCTGAAAAATACACAGTTTACTTGATTTTCCTCAATGCATTGTCCCAGAACAGCAGACTCATAAGTTTCATGTAAATTTCATGAATACATGATGTTCTCATCATTTTTATGCCTTAAAGCTTCATTTTCACGTTATATGCTCTTAAAAGACATTCGTGCTGAGAAGAGGCCAAAAGTGGATTTTGTTGCAAAATACACAGTTTACTTGATTTTCCTCAATGAAGCTTCCCAGAACAGCAGACATCACGTTTAAATTTTATATTCATGAATACATGATGTTCTCATCATTTTTCTGCCTTAAAGCTGCATTTCAACGTTATATGCTCTTAAAAGATGTTATTTCTGTTTCGAGGACAAAAGTGGATTTTGTTGCAAAATACACAGTTTACTTGACTTTCCTCAATGAAGCTTCACAGAACAGCAGACATCAAGTTTAATGTTATATTCATGAAAACATGATGTTCTCATCACTTTTCTGCCTTAAAGCTGCATTTTCAGTAATTATGGTCTGAAAAGACATTTCGGCTGGGAAGAGGCCAAAAGTGGATTTTGTTGCAAAATTCACAGTTTAATTGATTTTCCTCAATGAAGCTTCACAGAACAGCAGACATCAAGTTTAATGTTATATTCATGAAAACATGATGTTCTCATCACTTTTCTGCCTGAAAGCTGCATTTTCAGTATTTATGGTCTGAAAAGACATTTCGGCTGGGTCGAGGCCGAAAGCAGATTTTGCTGAAAAATACACAGTTTACTTGATTTTCCTCTATAAAGTCTCCCAGAACAGCAGAATTTCAAGGTTCATGTTATATTCATGAATACATGATGTTCTAATCACTTTTCTGCCTGAAAGCTGCATTTTCAGTAATTATGGTCTGAAAAGACGTTTCGGCTGGGTCGAGGCCAAAAGTGGATTTTGCTGAAAAATACACAGTTTACTTGATTTTCCTCAATGCATTGTCCCAGAACAGCAGACTCATACGTTTCATGTCAATTTCATGAATACATGATGTTCTCATCATTTTTATGCCTTAAAGCTTCATTTCCACGTTACATGCTCTTAAAAGACGTTCGGGCTGGGAAGAGGCCAGAAGTGGATTTTGTTGCAAAATACACAGTTTACTTGATTTTCCTCAATGAAGCTTCCCAGAACAGCAGACATCAAGTTTAATGTTATATTCATGAATACATGATGTTCTCATCACTTTTCTGCCTTAAAGCTGCATTTTCAGTAATTATGCTCTGAAAAGACGTTTCGGCTGGGTCGAGGCCAAAAGTGGATTTTGTTGCAAAATACACAGTTTACTTGATTTTCCTCAATGAAGTGTCCCAGAACAGCAGACATCAAGTTTAATGTTATATTCATGAATACATGATGTTCTAATCACTTTTCTGCCTTAAAGCTGCATTTTCAGTATTTATGGTCTGAAAAGACATTTCGGCTGGGAAGAGGCCAAAAGTGGATTTTGTTGCAAAATACACAGTTTACTTGATTTTCCTCAATGAAGCTTCCCAGAACAGCAGACATCAAGTTTAATGTTATATTCATGAATACATGATGTTCTCATCACTTTTCTGCCTGAAAGCTGCATTTTCAGTAATTATGCTCTGAAAAGACGTTTCGGCTTGGTCGAGGCCAAAAGTGGATTTTGCTGCAAAATACACAGTTTACTTGATTTTCCTCAATGCATTGTCCCAGCACAGCAGACTCATAAGTTTCATGTAAATTTCAAGAATATATGATGTTCTCATCATTTTTATGCCTTAAAGCTTCATTTTCACGTTATATGCTCTTAAAAGACGTTCGGGCTGGGAAGAGGCAAAAAGTGGATTTTGTTGCAAAATACACAGTTTACTTGATTTTCCTCAATGAAGCTTCCCAGAACAGCAGACATCACGTTTAAATTTTATATTCATGAATACATGATGTTCTCATCATTTTTCTGCCTTAAAGCTGCATTTCAACGTTATATGCTCTTAAAAGATATTATTTCTGTTTCGAGGACAAAAGTGGATTTTGTTGCAAAATACACAGTTTACTTGACTTTCCTCAATGAAGCTTCCCAGAACAGCAGACATCAAGTTTAATGTTATATTCATGAATACATGATGTTCTAATCACTTTTCTGCCTTAAAGCTGCATTTTCAGTATTTATGGTCTGAAAAGACATTTCGGCTGGGAAGAGGCCAAAAGTGGATTTTGTTGCAAATTCCACAGTTTACTTGATTTTTCTCTATAAAGTCTCCCAGAACAGCAGACTTTCAAAGTTCATGTTATATTCATCAATACATGATGTTCTCATCACTTTTCTGCCTTAAAGCTGCATTTTCAGTATTTATGGTCTGAAAAGACATTTCGGCTGGGAAGAGGCCAAAAGTGGATTTTGTTGCAAAATTCACAGTTTAATTGATTTTCCTCAATGAAGCTTCACAGAACAGCAGACATCAAGTTTAATGTTATATTCATGAAAACATGATGTTCTCATCACTTTTCTGCCTGAAAGCTGCATTTTCAGTAATTATGGTCTGAAAAGACGTTTCGGCTGGGTCGAGGCCAAGAGTGGATTTTGTTGCAAAATACAAAGTTTACTTAATTTTCCTCTATAAATTCTCCCAGAACAGCAGAATTTCAAGGTTCATGTTATATTCATGAATACATGATGTTCTCATCACTTTTCTCACTTAATGCTGCATTTTCAGTATATATGGTATGAAAAGACGTTATGGCTGGGAAGAGACCAAAAGTGGATTTTGTTGAAAAATACATAGTTTACTTGATTTTCCTCTATAAAGTCTCCCAGAACAGCAGACTTTCAAGGTTCATGTTATATTCATGAATACATAATGTTTTCATCACTTTTCTGCCTTAAAGCTGCATTTTCAGTATTTATGGTCTGAAAAGACATTTCGGCTGGGTCGAGGCCGAAAGCGGATTTTGCTGAAAAATACACAGTTTACTTGATTTTCCTCTATAAAGTCTCCCAGAAAAGCAGACTTTCAAATTTCTTGTTATATTCATCAATACATGATGTTCTAATCACTTTTCTGCCTTAAAGCTGCATTTTCAGTATTTATGGTCTGAAAAGACATTTCGGCTGGGAAGTGGCCAAAAGTGGATTTTTTTGCAAAATACACAGTTTACTTGATTTTCCTCAATGAAGCTTTCCAGAACAGCAGACTTAAAGTTTAATGTTATATTCATGAGTACATGATGTTCTCATCACTTTTCTGCCTTAATGCTGCATTTTCAGTATTTATGGTATGAAAAGATGTTATGGCTGGGAAGAGACCAAAAGTGGATTTTGTTGAAAAATACACAGTTTACTTGACTTTCCTCAATGAAGTTTCCCAGAACAGCAGAAATCAAGTTTAATGTTATATTCATGAATACATGATGTTCTCATCACTTTTCTGCCTGAAAGCTGCATTTTCAGTAATTATGCTCTGAAAAGACGTTTCGGCTGGGTCGAGGCCAAAAGTGGATTTTGCTGAAAAATACACAGTTTACTTGATTTTCCTCAATGCATTGTCCCAGAACAGGAGACTCATAAGTTTCATGTAAATTTCATGAATATATGATGTTCTCATCATTTTTATGCCTTAAAGCTTCATTTTCACGTTATATGCTCTTAAAAGATGTTATTTCTGTTTCGAGGACAAAAGTGGATTTTGTTTCAAAATACACAGTTTACTTGACTTTCCTCAATGAAACTTCCCAGAACAGCAGACATCAAGTTTAATGTTATATTCATGAATACATGATGTTCTAATCACTTTTCTGCCTTAAAGCTGCATTTTCAGTATTTATGGTCTGAAAAGACATTTCGGCTGGGAAGAGGCCAAAAGTGGATTTTGTTGCAAATTCCACAGTTTACTTGATTTTTCTCGATAAAGTCTCCCAGAACAGCAGACTTTCAAAGTTCATGTTATATTCATCAATACATGATGTTCTCATCACTTTTCTGCCTTAAAGCTGCATTTTCAGTATTTATGGTCTGAAAAGACATTTCGGCTGGGTCGAGGCCGAAAGCGGATTTTGCTGAAAAATACACAGTTTACTTGATTTTCCTCAATGCATTGTCCCAGAACAGCAGACTCATAAGTTTCATGTAAATTTCATGAATACATGATGTTCTCATCATTTTTATGCCTTAAAGCTTCATTTTCACGTTATATGCTCTTAAAAGACGTTCGGGCTGGGAAGAGGCCAAAAGTGGATTTTGTTGCAAAATACACAGTTTACTTGATTTTCCTCAATGAAGCTTCCCAGAACAGCAGACATCACGTTTAAATTGTATATTCATGAATACATGATCTCATCATTTTTCTGCCTTAAAGCTGCATTTCAACGTTATATGCTCTTAAAAGACGTTATTTCTGTTTCGAGGACAAAAGTGGATTTTGTTGCAAAATACACAGTTTACTTGATTTTCAACAATACACTGTCGCAGAGCAGCAGACTCTCAAGTTTCATGTTAATTTCATGAATACATGATGTTCTCATAATTTTTCTGCCTTCAGGCTGCATTTCCACGTTGTATGCTCTCAAAATACGTTTCGGTA
Organism: Ophiodon elongatus; assembly: GCA_016806645.1. Lineage (NCBI taxonomy): Eukaryota > Metazoa > Chordata > Actinopteri > Perciformes > Hexagrammidae > Ophiodon > Ophiodon elongatus. The sequence goes on from JACSYO010002030.1 coordinate 10,558, forward strand.
GGGAAGAGGCCAAAAGTGGATTTTGTTGCAAAATACACAGTTTACTTGACTTTCCTCAATGAAGCTTCCCAAAACAGCAGACATCAAGTTTAATGTTATATTCATGAATACATGATGTTCTAATCACTTTTCTGCCTTAAAGCTGCATTTTCAGTATTTATGGTCTGAAAAGACATTTCGGCTGGGAAGAGGCCAAAAGTGGATTTTGTTGCAAATTCCACAGTTTACTTGATTTTTCTTTATAAAGTCTCCCAGAACAGCAGACTTTCAAAGTTCATGTTATATTCATCAATACATGATGTTCTCATCACTTTTCTGCCTTAAAGCTGCATTTTCAGTATTTATGGTCTGAAAAGACATTTCGGCTGGGAAGAGGCCAAAAGTGGATTTTGTTGCAAAATTCACAGTTTAATTGATTTTCCTCAATGAAGCTTCACAGAACAGCAGACATGAAGTTTAATGTTATATTCATGAAAACATGATGTTCTCATCACTTTTCTGCCTTAAATTTGCATTTTCAGTAATTATGGTCTGAAAAGACGTTTCGGCTGGGTCGAGGCCAAGAGTGGATTTTGTTGCAAAATACAAAGTTTACTTAATTTTCCTCTATAAATTCTCCCAGAACAGAAGAATTTCAAGGTTCATGTTCTATTCATGAATACATGATGTTCTCATCACTTTTCTGACTTAATGCTGCATTTTCAGTATTTATGGTATGAAAAGACGTTATGGCTGGGAAGAGACCAAAAGTGGATTTTGTTGAAAAATACACAGTTTACTTGATTTTCCTCTATAAAGTCTCCCAGAACAGCAGACTTTCAAGGTTCATGTTATATTCATGAATACATAATGTTCTCATCACTTTTCTGCCTTAAAGCTGCATTTTCAGTATTTATGGTCTGAAAAGACGTTTTGGCTGGGTCGAGGCCGAAAGCGGATTTTGCTGAAAAATACACAGTTTACTTGATTTTCCTCTATAAAGTCTCCAAGAACAGCAGACTATCAAGTTTCATGTTATGTTCGTGAATAAATGATGTTTCAATCACTTTCCTGCCTTACAGCTGCATTTTCAGTTTTTATGGTCTTAAAAGGCGTTTCAGCCTGCGAACAGTCCAAAAGTGGATTTTGTTGCAAAATACACAGTTTACTTGATATTTCTCAATAAAGTCTCCCAGAAATGCAGACGGTCAAGGTTCTTGTTATGTTCATGAATAAATGATGTTTCCATCACATTTTTGCCATACTGCTGCCTTTTCAGTTTTTATGGTCTTAAAAGGCTTTTCAGCCTGCGATCAGGCCAAAAGTGGATTTTGTTGCAAAATACACAGTTTACTTGATATTCCTCGATAAAGTCTCCAAGAACAGCAGACTGTCAAGTTTCATGTTATGTTCATGAATGAATGATGTTTCCATCACTTTTTTGCCATACAGCTGCATTTTCAGTTTATCTGGTCTTAAAAGGCGTTTCATCCTGCGAACAGTCCAAAAGTGGATTTTGTTGCAAAATACACAGTTTACTTGATATTCCTCTATAAAGTCTCCCAGAACAACAGACTATCAAGTTTCATGTTATGTACATGAATATATGATGTTTCCATCACTTTTCTGCCTTACAGCTGCATTTTCAGTTTTTATGGTCTTAAAAGGCGTTTCAGCCTGCGAACAGGCCAAAAGTGGATTATGCTGCAAAATACACAGTTTACTTGATATTCCTCTATAAAGTCTCCCAGAACAACAGACTATTAAGTTTCATGTTATGTAAATGAATATATGATGTTTCCATCACTTTCCTGCCTTACAGCTGCATTTCCAGTTTTTATGGTCTTAAAAGGCGTTTCAGCCTGCGAACAGGCCAAAAGTGGATTATGCTGGAAAATACACAGTTTACTTGATATTCCTCAATAAAGTCTTCCAGAAATGCAGACGGTCAAGGTTCTTGTTATGTTCATGAATAAATGATGTTTCCATCACTTTTTTCCCATACAGCTGCCTTTTCAGTTTTTATGGTCTTAAAAGGCTTTTCAGCCTGCGATCAGGCCAAAAGTGGATTTTGTTGCAAAATACACAGTTTACTTGATTTTCCTCAATGAAGCTTCCCAGAAGAGCAGACATCACGCTTAATGTTATATTCATGAATACATGATGTTCTCATCACTTTTCTGCCTAAAAGCTGCATTTTCAGTGTTTATGGTCTGAAAACACATTTCGGCTAGGAAGAGGCCAAAAGTGGATTTTGTTGCAAATTACACAGTTTACTTGATTTTTCTCTATAAAGTCTCCCAGAAAAGAAGACTTTCAAGTTTCATGTTAATTTCATGAATACATGATGTTCTCATTACTTTTCTGCCTTAAAGCTGAATTTTCTGTATTTATTGTCTGAAAATACGTTTCGGTTGGGAACAGGCCAAAAGTGGATTTTGTTGAAAAATACACAGTTTACTTGATTTTCCTCAAAAAATTCTCCCAGAACAACAGACTCTCAAGTTTCATGTTATATTCATGAATACATGATGTTCTCATCACTTTTCTGCCTTAAAGCTGCATTTTCAGTATTTATGGTCTGAAAAGACATTTCGGCTGGGAAGTGGCCAAAAGTGGATTTTTTTGCAAAATACACAGTTTACTTGATTTTCCTCAATGAAGCTTTCCAGAACAGCAGACATAAAGTTTCATGTTATATTCATGAGTACATGATGTTCTCATCACTTTTCTGCCTTAATGCTGCATTTTCAGTATTTATGGTATGAAAAGATGTTATGGCTGGGAAGAGACCAAAAGTGGATTTTGTTGAAAAATACACAGTTTACTTGACTTTCCTCAATGAAGCTTCCCAGAACAGCAGACATCAAGTTTAATGTTATATTCATGAATACATGATGTTCTCATCACTTTTCTGCCTGAAAGCTGCATTTTCAGTAATTATGCTTTGAAAAGACGTTTCGGCTGGGTCGAGGCCAAAAGTGGATTTTGCTGAAAAATACACAGTTTACTTGATTTTCCTCAATGCATTGTCCTAGAACAGCAGACTCATAAGTTTCATGTAAACTTCATGAATACATGATGTTCTCATCATTTTTCTGCCTTAAAGCTGCATTTCAACGTTATATGCTCTTAAAAGACGTTATTTCTGTTTCGAGGACAAAAGTGGATTTTGTTGCAAAATACACAGTTTACTTGATTTTCCTCAATGAAGCTTCCCAGAACAGCAGACATCAAGTTTAATGTTATATTCATGAATACATGATGTTCTAATCACTTTTCTGCCTTAAAGCTGCATTTACAGTATTTATGGTCTGAAAAGACATTTCGGCTGGGAAGAGGCCAAAAGTGGATTTTGTTGCAAATTCCACAGTTTACTTGATTTTTCTCTATAAAGTCTCCTAGAACAGCAGACTTTCAAAGTTCATGTTATATTCATCAATACATGATGTTCTCATCATTTTTATGCCTTAAAGCTTCATTTCCACGTTACATGCTCTTAAAAGACGTTCGGGCTGGGAAGAGGCCAGAAGTGGATTTTGTTGCAAAATACACAGTTTACTTGATTTTCCTCAATGAAGCTTCCCAGAACAGCAGACATCACGTTGAATGTTATATTCATGAATACATGATGTTCTAATCACTTTTCTGCCTTAAAGCTGCATTTTCAGTGTTTATGATCTGAAAACATATTTCGGCTAGGAAGAGGCCAAAAGTGGATTTTGTTGCAAATTACACAGTTTACTTGATTTTTCTGTATAAAGTCTCCCAGAAAAGAAGACTTTCAAGTTTCATGTTAATTTCATGAATACATGATGTTCTCATCACTTTTCTGCCTTAAAGCTGCATTTTCAGTGTTTATGGTCTGAAAACACATTTCGGCTAGGAAGAGGCCAAAAGTGGATTTTGTTGCAAATTACACAGTTTACTTGATTTTTCTCTATAAAGTCTCCCAGAAAAGAAGACTTTCAAGTTTCATGTTAATTTCATGAATACATGATGTTCTCATCACTTTTCTGCCTTAAAGCTGAATTTTCAGTATTTATGGTCTGAAAATACGTTTCGGTTGGGAACAGGCCAAAAGTGGATTTTATTGAAAAATACACAGTTTACTTGATTTTCCTGAAAAAATTCTCCCAGAACAACAGACTCTCAAGTTTCATGTTATATTCATGAATACATGATGTTCTCATCACTTTTCTGCCTTAAAGCTGCATTTTCAGTATTTATGGTCTGAAAAGACTTTTCGGCTAGGAAGAGGCCAAAAGGGGATTTTGTTGCAAAATACACAGTTTACTTGATTTTCCTCTCTAAAGTCTCCCAGAACAGCAGACTCTCAAGTTTCATGTTATATTCATGAATACATGATGTTCTCATCACTTTTCTTCCTTAAAGCTGCATTTTCACTATTTATGGTCTGAAAAGACATTTCGGCTAGGAAGAGGCCAAAAGTGCATTTTGTTGCAAAATACACAGTTTACTTGATTTTCCTCAATGAAGCTTTCCAGAACAGCAGACATAAAGTTTAATGTTATATTCATGAATATATGATGTTTCCATCACTTTTCTGCCTTACTGCTGCATTTTCAGTTTTTATGGTCTTAAAAGGCGTTTCAGCCTGCGAACAGGCCAAAAGTGGATTTTGTTGCAAAATACACAGTTTACTTGATATTCCTCTATAAAGTCTCCCAGAACAGCATACTCTCATGTTTCATGTTATGTTCATGAATATATGATGTTTCCTTCACTTTCTTGTCTTAAAAATGAATTTTCAGTTTTTATGGTCTCAAAAGACATTTCAGGCTGGGAACATCTTATCAATACTGCGTATTGCCTCACTTCCGACCTTTTGTCCTATAGCGTACTTTCACAGCTCCAGCTAAACCAAGTTAATTGTATGATATTCTTCAGTACAAGCGGTTAATTACCTGCTGTACATCTTAACCCTAGTAATGTCCTCCCGATTGCCATACACCTTTTGTCCTCTGGGGTCTAATATAACCCCACCTGGTTTGACTGTTTTTTAAAGCATATAGTATAAATTGTCAATCAATTCTGTTTTACACCTTTAGTCTTACTTCAGTCCTTACAACACATTTTTCCCTTTGTTTTTGAATTCAGGGCCAATAGGCCTTGTTTACATTAAAGTATAGCCTGTTTTTGAGTGAAAATTAAATGAAACAATTAATTATTTTGACTTTATATTATTTTGACTAGTTGACCTATCACATAGTGGTATATGTCAAAGTTTAGTGAGGATGCTGTTCTTGAATCATTTACATTTTTCTTATGGCAGCACATAATCACACATTTTTCCCCTGGGGTCAAAATTGACCCCGTCTGGTTTGACTGTTATTTAAAGAATATAAAGTGAATACTTCACCCAATTCTGTGTTACACCTTTCATACCAACTTCATTCAAACACAATAACACCATTTATTTATTCCATTTGAAATTTAAGACCTCATTTACATGAACCTTTACCTTTTTTTTTAGTTAAAATAAATAAAATCATCAATTATTCTGACTATAGTTAACAATCCGAGTCCCATGAGTTGATAGATCATCACAGACTTGTAAATGTCAAAGTTAAGATATTATGCTGTTTTTAAAGTGCTTAAATATAAAACATGTCAACATTCATTTCCAAAATATTTGACTTTTCAAAACTAACTTTTCAGATTAAAAACAGTCTGAATGTGCCCTCAGTTGCATGCGAGGCAGGTAGTAATGGTGTGATCTTTACAGATATATGCATTGCATTTTTGGCACATTTTCGATGTTTTGAGATCACTTTGGCGAGGGCAGAATTTGAACCTACTTCTTTTGGGTGATGGGCCAGGAGGGGCGGCTGGGTGAGGGGCCCAAGGGGCAGTGGCTGCATAGGTACAGCTGGAGCAGAACTCTTTTTCTCATATTCTTCCTCATCATCATGTTCATCATTTTCCTTCACTTCATACCCTTCTTCCATTTCTTCAGTGGGCGATGTGGGGGCTTCGTCAGAGGAAGAAGTAGCATGTGGTCTGTATGTTGGATCTATCACCTCATCAATATTCTCCTTCTCTTCTGATCCTGAATCCTCCTCATCAGTTGATTCTTCCTCCTCCTCATGTTCAGCATTGTCCTCCTGCTCATTCCTTTCCCCAACATAGTTTAAAATGAGCTCACAAGCCTCCTGTGCAGTATAGCGCTTCTGCCTGCTCATTGTGCTGCCTGTCTCTCTAAAATGTGAAATGTAATGCTCCAACACCTGTGAGAAAAGACCTGTTTGTTTTTTGTTGTTGTTGTCATAACCATTGCTTGACCCCAGACATCAAACATCCAAGATCAAAGATGTTTTGGAAAGCAGTATGGGGTTACAATTTGCCCCATTGCACCACTTTGTGCTGCAGGGTCTTTTTGACCCCAGAGGACAACAGAAGTTATTAAATTCAATAAATCACCCATAATTCAATCAAATGACTTGAAATGTATTTTAATCATGAAGAGCATAGTATCCAACAACCCCCATTATTTTCAGACCATTTGATGAATAAAAGACATATTTTGATGGCAAAATATTTAATTTGGGGTCAGAATGACCCCAGGACAACACGAGGTTAAACCCTAATATCTCCCTCCTTCTTGTAGCGGCTTCTCGCTTAATCCTACAGTTTTATTTACACTTTGTTTGGTTTTTGCTAACGTTAGCCACTGTAGTTTAGCTTAGCAGCTCACGATGACTGCCTTCTCTTCCTCTTCCTCTCCCTCTCCTTCTCCCCCTTGCTCAGTGTGTCACCTGCTTAGCCATTCCTCTGCCTCCCTTAATGATAATGATACATGTAACAAGTGTAGTCTGTTTGCTAGGGTGGAGGCGAGGCTCAGTGAGTTAGAGGTACGGCTCCGCACCATGGAAGCTCAGTCGTTAGCTACAGTAGTTAGCCTGCCCACCCCACCCCCCATAGTTAGGGTGACCATATCCATAACACCAAAAAGGAGGACACTATGCGATATTTTGTGAGGCTGTGAATAATTGCACAGGACTCTGGCGTGCTCCCCTCTACAATACAACTTTGTTTGATTGCTACATGATGTATGTGTAACAGAATAGAAAAAAATAGTCTTGAAGAGTCAAAAAGTGTTTGTTCACAGTATTTGTATTTATTCAATACATTGTGGTGTTCAGAAACTGACCACTGAGATGAATCTTTTAAAGTGCTGAGTGCCACAAAGCATAACATTTGTGGACTTAAAATGTACAAATTAAATCACAGGTCACATAAATAATAAATAATAAACAGATAAATGAATGTTTTGAAAGCATAAAGAAAACCAAACAAATTTGGTTAACATTTAACGGCTCAAAAAGTAAATCATTTCTAAAGTGATTCAGTCTATTGGGGACTTGTGTGCAGTGTCTTCATCCGTGTATGTGTGCAGCAGTCCACCTGTATTCAAGCAAACTCCACCTTCACCCTCTGCAGAAGCTCAAGAGACAACAGCACCTCTGTCATCATGGTCGCCAAGCCCTCACTGCGCCTGGGCCTGTTCATATCCTGCAGGGACACATAACAACATAGCAACAATACTGTTATCAGCATTCAAAAATCTGTATTGTTTTAAACCCAATGAATATTATATGTAGCCCATTCATAAAATCAAAATGCTGCATTAGAAATCAATTTGGCTTAAGAGCTTCCTACAGGAAATTAGTAGCCTATATTTGCTCAATTAAATACACAGCAAACAAACTGCATCATATCAAGTGGATGCCACTGACACAACATTATCATAGTGTATGTATGTTTGGGAAATAAAACATAAGACTAGTGTACTCACCAAATAGTTGATTCTCTATTTGCAATACTTCTGATTTTTCCTGGCTGCATCCAAGAGTTTTTTGTCTCCAAGGAACTTCTTGTACACGTCTGTGCAGGGAAAGGTGAAATTGACACAAACTTGCAGCTCAGCCTTGACACTGTCCACCTCCAGCCGATTCCTCTTGTTTCTCCATGCAGATGTCATCATTGAAAAGATTCGTTCTGTGTGTGCATTGCTGCATGGGATGGAGAAAATGTAGGCGCTGACCTTCCTGAGATTCACGAGTGGTACATCTGCTTTGGAAAACAGTTTCAGATATCGCTCCTCACTGTGGCAACCTTCCATTTCTGGAGAGCTGAAGGAAGCTTCCACCATGGCATATTCCTCATACAGTCCATCCATATCAATGTCTTTCAGATTGCAGGCCTGGATAGCATCACTGTATTCTTCATATGGCACAGCAGTTGTGAGGCCAAGCTTTGCCACTTTGCTATGAAAGCTGGTCTCAGAGAAGTCGTATCTGTCACTTATGTATTTATTTGCTCTTTCATAGAAACCAAGAAAATCTGTCTCACATTTCTTTGCAAGGTAAGCTGGTAGCTGCTTGAGTTTGCTGTTCACAGTAAAGCCAAAGAAGCTGTCCTTCAGCCTTCTCTCAAGTTTCTGTTTCAATTCAGTCATTACCTTAAACACAGATGTAATGCTGAATGATTTGGCCTCAAGTGCTTCAATGCTGTCTGAAAACACCTTTAGAATGTGACTGAGGATAAGAAAATATGTCTCTGACACTTCAGTGCTTTCCTCTCCAAAACATTTCCACAAAATCTTGGTGCATTCCTCCTCACCTTCACTCTGAAAGTAGCTGGTCAGTGGCTTCCAATACTTCAGCATTCTGTCAATAGATGGAAGCGGGGACAACCACCTTGTGACGACATGCCGCAGCAGATTGCATTCTTCCGCTTCCACAAACTCACAGAATTCCTTCAACTGTGCTGTTCTGCTTGCTGAGATGCTAAAATGGCTGTAAACCTTGAGCACAGCATTTTCAACATCAAAATCCAGGCTGCCTGCTGCATATCGTGTTGCATTGTGCAGAATATGGGCTAAACAGTTTGCAGCTAGCACATCCTTCTGAGTCAGTTTCAACTTCTGATAAACACTGTTGTGTTTTCCATAGTTGACACTGGCATTGTCTGCTGCATATGCAGACATGTATTTCACATCTAGACCAGACATCTCCAGTTTAGCCAGCAGCTGGTTTGTTATAGCCTCTGAAGTTTCGTTGCTGTCACTGTAAAAATCCAACAGGGCATTTTGTACACCTTCCTCAAAGTGCAAATATCTCAGTACAATTGGGAAACACTTGGTCGTACCTTTGTTTGATGCGTCGGTTGCCACTGAAAAGGGAAAATTGTTTGCTTTGATGTAATCTGTATGTACCTGTACAGAGTAGGGCGCTAGGACATTCGCACACAAAGCCTGGGCTTTAGTTCGGCCACACATCATCCTCTTAGCTATGGGCGAATCACAAAATATCTCTCGGTCCACCTTCACGCCGTAGTCCACACCACGGTACGACTGGTGGTGCTTTACAGCATGGTAAACCTTACACAGCTCAGCAGCGGAGATTTTGTCATCCAACGGCGACGTACCTTCTCGAAAAAAACATTTGAGTGAAGAGATACCTGCGGCACGTCTGTTACCTTTATGCTTCTCTGTTCCCGCATGTCTTTCAATGGCAGCTTTACCCTGACTTCTTATGTCAACGTCACAGCGACAGAGAGTGCAGAAGCCATGAAAGGAGTCTCGACTGCTTTTTGAAATAAAATCATGTTCTTTTGTCCATTCTGGGTTGAACGACGTCTGACGTTTTAGCATGTTTTCTTCTATGTGTTAAGTTTCTGTCAATGTAGCCAGCAGCGTAGATATGACGTAGCCAGCACACGGAGCCTTGTTTACGTTTTTAACCAATGATATAGGGTTAGAACCTAACCTGAGCCTATCAGATATTTATTTGACAACGCTTTTAACCAATCATTTGTTAGACTGCGTTCCAGCAAAATATTCTGTCGCGCGGCTCTTTATGCCCAGTGCAACTCCAAAAAGGAGGACGCCGGACAGGGCATTAAAAATCCAGACTGTCCGGCCTAAATCCGGACGTCTGGTCACCCTACCCATAGTCGGTGCGGGCCATCCAGCCGTAGCTTCAGCTAGCTGTCCCCCGGCAGCCCCCGAGCAGCCGGGAGGCTGGGTAACTGTCCGAAGGAACCGGAAGTCAACGCAGAAGCGCACGGTGCACCACCAACCTCTTCACGTTTCTAACCGGTTCTCCCCACTCAGCGAGACACCCGCTGAGGAACCGACTCTGGTTATACGTAGCTCCATAGTCAGAAACGTGAAGATAGCGAAGCCAGGGACCACAGTCACATGCATTCCGGGGGCCAGAGCGGGCGACGTTGAATCCTATTTAAAACTGCTGGCTAAGGATAAACGTAAATACAGTAAGATTGTAATACACGTCGACGGTAATAACACCCGAAGCCGACACTCGGAGGTCATTAAAGTTAATGTGGCATCGGTGTGTTCATACGCCAAAACAATGTCGGACTCCGTAGTTTTCTCTGGCCCTCTCCCAAATTTGGTCAATGATGAGATGTATAGCCGCATGTCATCATTCAACCGCTGGTTGTCAAGGTGTCCAGCAAACAATGTGGGCTTCGTTGATAATTGGGAGACTTTCTGGGGAAAACCTGGTCTGATTAGGGGAGACGGCATTCATCCCACGTTGAATGCAGCGGATCTCATTTCTGCAAATCTGACCAACTTTGTTTGGGGACCTAATCCATGGCAACCCAGAGTTCAGACCAGGAAGCAGAAGCAGAGTTGTAGTCTTACACCCTTCTCTGCACTTCCATTAGAGCAGTTACCCACCCAAAACTATAAAGGGACTGTGTCTGCCCCACGGCCACTTAAATTAATTAAATCAAAAGTAACCAGAAGAGGAGTTATACAAAATAATCTCATAAAAGTTAACACCACCAACGCAACAGTGCAACAAAATAGGAGAATTAAATGTGGACTCTTAAATATCAGATCTTCGTCATCTAAAGCTGTTTTAGTAAATTATTTAATATCAGACAATCACATTGATCTATTCTGTCTGACTGAAACCTGGCTGTGTCATGAAGAATATGTCAGCCTAGATGAATCAACTCCTCCAAGTCACATCTGATCTAATAATAAACTCACATTCCTCGAGGCACCGGCCGAGGAGGGGGAGTAGCAGCTATCTTTGACTCAAGCCTATTAATAAACCTGAATTAAACTACAACTCATTTGAAAGCCTTGTTCTTAGTCTTTCACATCCAAACTGGAAAAAACTACAGCCAATTCTATTTGTTATAGTGTACCAGGTCCGTATTCTGAATTTCTATCTGAATTTTCAGAGTTTTTATCAAGTTTAGTTCTTAAAACAGATAAAGCTATTATTGTAGGTGACTTTAATATTCATGTGGATGTCGATAATGATAGCCTTAGTACTGCGTTTATCTCATTATTAGATTCAATCGGCTTCTGTCAGAGTGTAACGAAACCCACTCACTGTTTTAACCACACCCTCGACGTTGATCTTGCATAGGGCATTAATATAGAACATCTAATAGTTTTTCCACAGAACCCTCTTTTATCAGACCATTACCTAATAACTTTCAGGTTCATGCTACCGGAGTGTTTGCCACCAGATGTCTATTTGACAGTGTTGTAGCTAAATTTATAGAAGCGATTGCATCGGTATTTAATTCAATACCATGTCTCAATATAACGGAGGACTCCTGTGCTAACTTTAGTCTATCTCAGATGGATCATCTAGTCCAGTGGTTGTTAAACTGGGTTCGATCGAACCCCAGGGGTTCGTTGAGTCACTCTCAGGGGTTGAGAATACACAGTTTATTTGATTTTCCTACATACATTGTCGCAGAGCAGCAGACTCTCAAGTTTCATGTTAATTTCATGAATACATGATGTTCTCATAATTTTTCTGCCTTCAGGCTGCATTTCCACGTTGTATGCTCTTAAAATACGTTTCGGCTGGGTCGAGGCCAAAAGTGGATTTTGCTGAAAAATACACAGTTCACTTGATTTTCTGCTATGAAGTCTCCCAGAACAGCAGACTTTCAAGTTTCATGTAAATTTCATGAATACATGATGTTCTCATCACTTTTCTGCCTGAAAGCTGCATTTTCAGTAATTATGCTCTGAAAAGACGTTTCGGCTGGGTCGAGGTCAAAAGTGGATTTTGCTGAAAAATACACAGTTTACTTGATTTTCCTCAATGCATTGTCCCAGAACAGCAGACATCAAGTTTAATGTTATATTCATGAATACATGATGTTCTAATCACTTTTCTACCTGAAAGCTGCATTCTCAGTAATTATGGTCTGAAAAGACGTTTCGGCTGGGTCGAGGCCAAAAGTGGATTTTGTTGCAAATTACACAGTTTACTTGATTTTACTTTATAAAGTCTCCCAGAACAGCAGACTTTCAAGGTTCATGTTATATTCATTAATACATAATGTTCTAATCACTTTTCTGCCTTAAAGCTGCATTTTCAGTATTTATGGTCTGAAAAGACTTTTAGGCTGGGTTGAGGCCAAAAGTGGATTTTGTTGAAAAATACACAGTTTACTTGATTTTCCTCAATGAAGCTTCCCAGAACAGCAGACATCAAGGTTAATGTTATATACATGAATACATGACGTTCTCATCATTTTTCTGCCTTAAATCTGCATTTCAACGTTGTATGCTCTTAAAAGACGTTATTTCTGTTTCGAGGCCAAAAGTGGATTTTGTTGCAAAATACACAGTTTACTTGACTTTCCTCAATGAAGCTTCCCAGAACAGCAGACATCAAGTTTAATGTTATATTCATGAATACATGATGTTCTAATCACTTTTCTGCCTTAAAGCTGCATTTTCATTAATTATGGTCTGAAAAGACGTTTCGGCTGGGTCGAGTCCAAAAGTGGATTTTGCTGAAAAATACACAGTTTACTTGATTTTCCTCAATGCATTGTCCCAGAACAGCAGACTCATAAGTTTCATGTAAATTTCATGAATACATGATGTTCTCATCATTTTTATGCCTTAAAGCTTCATTTTCACGTTATATGCTCTTAAAAGACGTTCGGGCTGGGAAGAGGCCAAAAGTGGATTTTGTTGCAAATTCCACAGTTTACTTGATTTTTCTCTATAAAGTCTCCCAGAACAGCAGACTTTCAAATTTCATGTTATATTCATCAATACATGATGTTCTCATCACTTTTCTGCCTTAAAGCTGCATTTTCAGTATTTATGGTCTGAAAAGACATTTCGGCTGGGAAGAGGCCAAAAGTGGATTTTGTTGCAAAATTCACAGTTTAATTGATTTTCCTCAATGAAGCTTCACAGAGCAGCAGACTCTCAAGTTTAATGTTATATTCATGAATACATGATGTTCTCATAATTTTTCTGCCTTCAGGCTGCATTTCCACGTTGTATGCTCTTAAAATACGTTTCGGCAGGGAAGAGGCCAAAAGTGGATTTTGTTGCAAATTCCACAGTTTACTTGATTTTCCTCTATAAAGTCTCCCAGAACAGCAGACTTTCAAGGTTCATGTTATATTCATGAATACATAATGTTCTCATCACTTTTCTGCCTTAAAGCCGCATTTTCAGTATTTATGGTCTGAAAAGACATTTCGGCTGGGAAGAGGCCAAAAGTGGATTTTGTTGCAAAATACACAGTTTACTTGATTTTCCTCTATAAAGTCTCCCAGAACAGCAGACTTTAAAGGTTCATGTTATATTCATGAATACATAATGTTCTCATCACTTTTCTGCCTTAAAGCTGCATTTCCACGTTGTATGCTCTTAAAAGACGTTTCGGCTGGCATGAGGCCAAAAGTGGATTTTGTTGAAAAATAAACAGTTTACTTGGTTTTCCTCAAAATATTGTCCCAGAACAGCAGACTCTCAAGTTTCAAGTTAATTTCATGAATACATGATGTTCTCATCACTTTTCTGACTTAAAGCTGCATTTTCAGTATTTATGGTCTGAAAAGACATTTCGGCTGGGAAGTGGCCAAAAGTGGATTTTTTTGCAAAATACACAGTTTACTTGATTTTCCTCAATGAAGCTTTCCAGAACAGCAGACATAAAGTTTAATGTTATATTCATGAGTACATGATGTTCTCATCACTTTTCTGCCTTAATGCTGCATTTTCAGTATTTATGGTATGAAAAGATGTTATGGCTGGGAAGAGACCAAAAGTGGATTTTGTTGAAAAATACACAGTTTACTTGACTTTCCTCAATGAAGCTTCCCAGAACAGCAGACATCAAGTTTAATGTTATATTCGTGAATACATGATGTTCTAATCACTTTTCTGCCTTAAAGCTGCATTTTCAGTAATTATGGTCTGAAAAGACGTTTCGGCTGGGTCGAGTCCAAAAGTGGATTTTGCTGAAAAATACACAGTTTACTTGATTTTCCTCAATGCATTGTCCCAGAACAGCAGACTCATAAGTTTCATGTAAATTTCATGAAATACACATGATGTTCATCATTTTATGCCTTAAAGCTTCATCTTCAATGCTATATGCTCTTAAAAGACGTTCACAGAAGAGGCCAAAAGTGGATTTTTGTTGCAAAATACACAGTTTACTTGATTTTCCTCAATGAAGTCTAGAACAGTAAGGTATATCACGTTTCATTCTGAGATTCATGAATACATGATGTTCTCATCATTTTTATGCCTTAAAGCTTCATTTTCACGTTATATGCTCTTAAAAGACGTTATTTCTGTTTCGAGGACAAAAGTGGATTTTGTTGCAAAATACACAGTTTACTTGACTTTCCTCAATGAAGCTTCCCAGAACAGCAGACATCAAGTTTAATGTTATATTCATGAATACATGATGTTCTAATCACTTTTCTGCCTTAAAGCTGCATTTTCAGTATTTATGGTCTGAAAAGACATTTCGAATGGGAAGAGGCCAAAAGTGGATTTTGTTGCAAAATTCACAGTTTAATTGATTTT
>JACSYO010002031.1:0-26233 GCA_016806645.1 Ophiodon elongatus
AAAATGCAGCTGTAAGTCAAAAAAGTGATGGAAACATCATATATTCATGTACATGACTTGAAACTTGAAAGTTTGCTGTTTTGGGAGACTTTATAGAGGAATATCAAGTAAACTGTGTATTCTGCAACAAAATCCACTTTTGGCATGTACGAAGGCTGAAACGTCTTTTGAGAGCATAAAAACTGAAAATGCAGCTGTAAGGCAAGAAAGTGATGGAAACATCATATATTCATGTACATAACATGAAACTTGAAAGTTGGCTGTTCTGGGAGACTTTATAGAGGAATATAGAGTAAACTGTGTATTTTGCAACATAATCCACTTTTGGCATGTACGAAGGCTGAAACGTCTTTTGAGAGCATAAAAACTGAAATTGCAGCTGTAAGGCAAGAAAGTGATGGAAACATCATATATTCATGTACATGACATGAAACTTGAATGTTTGCTGTTTTGGGAGACTTTATAGAGGAATTTCAAGTAAACTGTGTACTTTGTAACATAATCCACTTTTGGCATGTACGAAGGCTGAAACGTCTTTTGAGAGCATAAAAACTGAAAATTCATTTGTAAGGCAATAAAGTGATGGAAACATCATATATTCATGTACATAATATGAAACTTGAAAGATGGCTGTTCTGGGAGACTTTATAGAGGAATAAAGAGTAAACTGTGTATTCTGCAACAAAATCCACTTTTGGCATGTACGAAGGCTGAAACGCCTTTTGAGAGCATAAAAACTGAAAATGCAGCTGTAAGGCAAGAAAGTGATGGAAACATCATATATTCATGTACATAATATGAAACTTGAAAGATGGCTGTTCTGGGAGACTTTATAGAGGAATAAAGAGTAAACTGTGTATTCTGCAACAAAATCCACTTTTGGCAAGTACGAAGGCTGAAACGCCTTTTGAGACCATAAAAACTGAAAATGCAGCTGTAAGGCAAAAAAGTGATGGAAACATCATATATTCATGTACATGACATGAAACTTGAACGTTTGCTGTTTTGGGAGACTTTATAGAGGAATATCAAGTAAACTTTGTATTCTGCAACAAAATCCACTTTTGGCATGTACGAAGGCTGAAACGCCTTTTGAGAACATAAAAACTGAAAATGCAGCTGTAAGGCAAAAAAGTGATGGAAACATCATATATTCATGTACATGACATGAAACTTGAAAGTTTGCTGTTTTGGGAGACTTTATAGAGGAATATCAAGTAAACTGTGTATTCTGCAACAAAATCCACTTTTGGCATGTACGAAGGCTGAAACGCCTTTTGAGACCATAAAAACTGAAAATGCAGCTGTAAGGCAAGAAAGTGATGGAAACATCATATATTCATGTTCATGACATGAAACTTGAAAGTTTGCTGTTCTTGAAGACTTTATAGAGGAATAAAGAGTAAACTGTTTTTTTTGTAACAAAATCAACTTTTGGCATGTATGCAGATTGAAACGCCTTTTGAGACCATAAAAACTGAAAATTCATTTGTAAGGCAATAAAGTGATGGAAACATCATATCTTCATGTACATAACATGAACCTTTAAAGTCGGCTGTTCTGGGAGACTTTCTAGATGAATATCAAGTAAACTGTGTACTTTGTAACATAATCCACTTTTGGCATGTACGAAGAATGAAACGTCTTTTGAGAGCATAAAAACTGAAAATTCATTTGTAAGGCAATAAAGTGATGGAAACATCATATATTCATGTACATAATATGAAACTTGAAAGATGGCTGTTCTGGGAGACTTTATAGAGGAATAAAGAGTAAACTGTGTATTATGCAACAAAATCCACTTTTGGCATGTTTGCAGGCTGAAACGCCTTTTGAGGCCATAAAAACTGAAAGTTCATTTGTAAGGCAATAAAGTCATGGAAACATCATATATTCATGTACATAATATGAAACTTGAAAGATGGCTGTTCTGGGAGACTTTATAGAGGAATAAAGAGTAAACTGTGTATTCTGCAACAAAATCCACTTTTGGCATGTACGAAGGCTGAAACATCTTTTGAGACCATAAAAACTGAAAATGCAGCTGTAAGGCAAGAAAGTGATGGAAACATCATATATTCATGTACATAATATGAAACTTGAAAGATGGCTGTTCTGGGAGACTTTATAGAGGAATAAAGAGTAAACTGTGTATTCTGCAACAAAATCCACTTTTGGCATGTACGAAGGCTGAAACGCCTTTTGAGAGCATAAAAACTGAAAGTGCAGCTGTAAGGCAAGAAAGTGATGGAAACATCATATATTCATGTACATGACATGAAACTTGAATGTTTGCTGTTTTGGGAGACTTTACAGAGGAATTTCAAGTAAACTGTGTACTTTGTAACATAATCCACTTTTGGCATGTACGAAGGCTGAAACGCCTTTTGAGAGCATAAAAACTGAAAATGCAGCTGTAAGGCAAGAAAGTGATGGAAACATCATATATTCATGTACATAATATGAAACTTGAAAGATGGCTGTTCTGGGAGACTTTATAGAGGAATATCAAGTAAACTGTGTACTTTGCAACAAAATCCACTTTTGGCATGTACGAAGGCTGAAACGCCTTTTGAGAGCATAAAAACTGAAAATGCAGCTGTAAGTCAAAAAAGTGATGGAAACATCATATATTCATGTACATGACTTGAAACTTGAAAGTTTGCTGTTTTGGGAGACTTTATAGAGGAATATCAAGTAAACTGTGTATTCTGCAACAAAATCCACTTTTGGCATGTACGAAGGCTGAAACGTCTTTTGAGAGCATCAAAACTGAAAATGCAGCTGTAAGGCAAGAAAGTGATGGAAACATCATATCTTCATGTACATAACATGAACCTTGAAAGTTGGCTGTTCTGGGAGACTTTCTAGAAGAATATCAAGTAAACTGTGTACTTTGCAACATAATCCACTTTTGTTATGTACGAAGGCTGAAACACTTTTTGAGAGCATAAAAACTGAAATTGCAGCTGTAAGGCAAGAAAGTGATGGAAACATCATATATTCATGTACATGACATGAAACTTGAAAGTTTGCTGTTTTGGGAGACTTTCTAGATGAATATCAAGTAAACTGTGTACTTTGTAACATAATCCACTTTTGGCATGTACGAAGAATGAAACGTCTTTTGAGAGCATAAAAACTGAAAATTCATTTGTAAGGCAATAAAGTGATGGAAACATCATATATTCATGTACATAATATGAAACTTGAAAGATGGCTGTTCTGGGAGACTTTATAGAGGAATAAAGAGTAAACTGTGTATTATGCAACAAAATCCACTTTTGGCATGTTTGCAGGCTGAAACGCCTTTTGAGGCCATAAAAACTGAAAGTTCATTTGTAAGGCAATAAAGTCATGGAAACATCATATATTCATGTACATAATATGAAACTTGAAAGATGGCTGTTCTGGGAGACTTTATAGAGGAATAAAGAGTAAACTGTGTATTCTGCAACAAAATCCACTTTTGGCATGTACGAAGGCTGAAACGTCTTTTGAGAGCATAAAAACTGAAAATGCAACTGTAAGGCAGGAAAGTGATGGAAACATCATATATTCATGTACATGACATGAAACTTGAATGTTTGCTGTTTTGGGAGACTTTATAGAGGAATTTCAAGTAAACTGTGTACTTTGTAACATAATCCACTTTTGGCATGTACGAAGGCTGAAACGTCTTTTGAGAGCATAAAAACTGAAAATTCATTTGTAAGGCAATAAAGTGATGGAAACATCATATATTCATGTACATAATATGAAACTTGAAAGTTTGCTGTTTTGGGAGACTTTATAGAGGAATATCAAGTAAACTGTGTATTCTGCAACAAAATCCACTTTTGGCATGTACGTAGGCTGAAACGTCTTTTGAGAGAATAAAAACTGAAAATGCAGATGTAAGTCAATAAAGTGATGGAAACATCATATCTTCATGTACATAACATGAACCTTTAAAGTCGGCTGTTCTGGGAGACTTTCTAGATGAATATCAAGTAAACTGTGTACTTTGTAACATAATCCACTTTTGGCAAGTACGAAGGCTGAAACGTCTTTTGAGAGCATAAAAACTGAAAATTCATTTGTAAGGCAATAAAGTGATGGAAACATCATATATTCATGTACACAATATGAAACTTGAAAGATGGCTGTTCTGGGAGACTTTATAGAGGAATATCAAGTAAACTGTGTATTCTGCAACAAAATCCACTTTTGGCATGTACGAAGGCTGAAACGTCTTTTGAGAGCATAAAAACTGAAAATGCAACTGTAAGGCAGGAAAGTGATGGAAACATCATATATTCATGTTCATGACATGAAACTTGACAGTTTGCTGTTCTGGAAGACTTTATAGAGGAATAAAGAGTAAACTGTGTATTCTGCAACAAAATCCACTTTTGGCATTTACGAAGGCTGAAACGTCTTTTGAGAGCATAAAAACTGAAAATACAGCTGTAAGGCCGAAAAGTCATGAGAACATCATGTTTTCAAGAAATTAACATGAAACTTGAAAGTTTCATGTTAATTTCTTGAAAACATGTTCTGGGACAAAGTACTTAGGAAAATCAAGTAAACTGTTTAGTTTTTCAACAAAATCAACTTTTGCCCTCTACCCAGCCCGAAACATCTTTCAAGAGCGTACAACGTAGAAATGTAATTTCAAGGCAGAAACATGATGAGAACATCATGTATTCATGAATATAACATCAAACTTGAAGTCTGCTGTTCTGGGAACCTTTATTGAGGAAAATCAAGTAAACTGTGTATTTTTCAACAAAATCCACTTTTGGCCTCTTCCAAGCTGAAATGTCTTTTAAGAGCATACAACGTGGAAATGCATCTTTAAGGCAGAAAAGTGTTGAAAACATCATGTATTCATGAAATTAACATGAAACTTGAGAGACTGCTGTTCTGGGATAATGTATTGAAGAAAATTAAGTAAACTGCGTAGTTTTTCAATAAATTCCACTTTTGGCCTCTTCCCAGCTGAAACGTCTTTTAAGAGCATACAACGTGGAAATGCAGCTTTAAGGCAGAAAAGTGATGAGAACATCATGCATTCGTGAAATTAACATGAAACTTCAAAGTCTGCTTTTCTGGGAAGAAATTTTGAGGAAAATCAAGTGAACTGTGTATTTTTCAACAAAATCCACTTTTGGCCTCTTCCCAGCTGAAACGTCTTTTAAGAGCATACAACGTGGAAATGCAGTTTTAAGTCAGAAAAGTGATGATAACATTATGTATTCATGAAATTAACATGAAACTTCAAAGTCTGCTGTTCTGGGAAGAAATTTTGAGGAAAATCAAGTAAACTGAGTATTTTTCAAAAGAATCCACTTTTGGCCTCGACCCAGCCAAAACGTCTTTTCAATTCAATTCAATTCAATTCAATTCATTTTTGTATAGCCCAAAATCACAAATTACAAATTTGCCTCAAAGGGCTTTACAAATCTGTACACACTGACATCCTCTGTCCCAGAACCTCTCATCGACTCAGGAAAAACTCCCCCAAAAACCCTATCAACAGGGAGAAAAATGGAAGAAACCTTCAGGAGAGCAGCAGAGGAGGATCCCTCTCCCAGGATGGACAGAGTACGAAAATAGATGTCATGTGTACAGAATGAACAGCATAACAGAGTTACAACACGTTGAATTCACATAAAATAGAAAAGAATGTGCGTCAGCAGTTCCACGGAAGGATCCAGGAGGCAGGACCAGGGTCCAGATGCAACCACGATTCGTGGAAACCTGCGAGGCGAGAAAGCACAAAGACTCCGAGGGAAGAAGTAGAGTTAGTAATGTGCATTTATAGAACATGAATTCATACAGAAGGAGAGAGAAAAGGATAGAGGAGCTCAGTGTATCCTAAGTTGTCCCCCAGCAGTCTAGGCCTATAGCAGCATATCAAGGGGCTGGAAAGAATGGACCAGGGCAAACCTGAGCCAGCCCTAACTATTAGCGCTATCAAAGAGTCTTAGGTCTACTCTTAAATGTGGTCACTGTGTCTGCCCCCCGGACTGAAAGTGGAAGCTGGTTCCATAGAAGAGGAGCTTGATAAGTGAAGGCTCTGGCTCCCATCCTACTTTTTAAGACTCTAGGAACCACAAGCAGCCCCGCATTTAGTGAGCGCAGCTCTCTAGTGGGGAAATATGGTACTATGAGATCCTTAAGATATGATGGTGCCTCACCAATTAAGGCTTTGTAGGTGAGGAGAAGGATTTTAAATTTGACTCTGGATTTTACAGGGAGCCAGTGAAGAGAAGCTAATACAGGAGTAATATGATCTCTTCTCTTAGTTTTTAGCTTTTGAGACCATAAATAATGAAGATGCAGCTTTAAGGCAGAAAAGTGATGAGAACATCATGTATTCATGAATATAACATCAAACTTGAAGTCTGCTGTTCTGGGAACCTTTATTGAGGAAAATCAAGTAAACTGTGTATTTTTCAACAAAATCCACTTTTGGCCTCTCCAAGCTGAAATGTCTTTTAAGAGTATACAACGTGGAAATGCAGCTTTAAGGCAGAAAAGTGTTGAAAACATCATGTATTCATGAAATTAACATGAAACTTGAGAGACTGCTGTTCTGTGAACCTTTTAAAGAAAATCAAGTAAACTGTGTATTTTTCAACAAAATACACTTTTGGCCTCGACCCAGCCGAAACGTCTTTTGAGACCGTAAATACTGAAAATGCAGCTTTAAGGCAGAAAAGTGATGAAAACATCATGTATTCATGAAATTAACATGAAACTTAAAGTCTGCTTTTCTGGGAAGATATTTTGAGGAAAATCAAGTGAACTGTGTATTTTTCAACAAAATCCACTTTTGGCCTCTTCCAAGCTGAAATGTCTTTTAAGAGTATACAACGTGGAAATGCAGCTTTAAGGCAGAAAAGTGTTGAAAACATCATGTATTCATGAAATTAACATTAAACTTGAGAGTCTGCTGTTCTGGAATAATGTATGGAGGAAAATCAAGTAAACTGTGAGTTTTCAACAAAATCCACTTTTGGCCTCTTCCCAGACTGAAACGTCTTTTCAGACCATAAATACTGAAAATGCAGCTTTAAGGCCGAAAAGTCATGAGAACATCATGTTTTCAAGAAATTAACATGAAACTTGAAAGTTTGCTGTTCTGGGACAAAGTACTTAGGAAAATCAAATAAACTGTGTAGTTTTTCAACAAAATCAACTTTTGCCCACTACCCAGCCCGAAACATCTTTCAAGAGCATACAACGTAGAAATGTAATTTTAAGGCAGAAAAATGATGAGAACATCATGTATTCATGAATATAACATCAAACTTGAAGTCTGCTGTTCTGGGAACCTTTATTGAGGAAAATCAAGTAAACTGTGTATTTTTCAACAAAATCCACTTTTGGCCTCTTCCAAGCTGAAATTTCTTTTAAGAGTATACAACGTGGAAATGCAGCTTTAAGGCAGAAAAGTGTTGAAAACATCATGTATTCATGAAATGTATTCACGTTTATCCTTAGCCAGCAGTTTGAAATAGGATTAAAAATCGCCCGCTCTGTCCCCCGGAATGTATGTGACTGTGGCTTCGCTATCTTCACGTTTCTGACTATGGAGCTACCCATAACCAGAGTCGGTTCCTCAGCGGGTGTCTTGCTGAGTGGGGAGAACCGGTTAGAAACGTGAAGAGATTGGTGGTGCACCGTGCGCTTCTGCGTTGACTTCCGATTCCTTCGGACAGTTACCCAGCCTCCCGGCTCCTCGGGGACTGCCAGGGGACAGCTAGCTGAAGCTACGGCTGGATGGCCCGCACCGACTACGGGGGGGGGGCAGGCTAACTACTGTAGCTAACGACTGAGCTTCCATGGTGCGGAGCCGTACCTCTAACTCACTGAGCCTCGCCTCCACCCTAGCAAACAAACTACACTTATTACATGTATCATTATCATTAAGGGAGGCAGAGGAATGGCTAAGCAGGTGACACACTGAGCAAGGGGGAGAAGGAGAGGGAGAGGAAGAGAAGGCAGTCATTGTAAGCTGCTAAGCTAAAGTACAGTGGCTAACGTTAGCAAAAACCAAACAAAGTGTAAATAAAACTGTAGGATTAAGCGAGAAGCCGCTACAAGAAGGAGGGAGATATTAGGGTTTAACCTTGTGTTGTCCTGGGGTCATTCTGACCCCAAATTAAATATTTTGCCATTAAAATATGTTTTTTATTCATCAAATGGTCTGAAAAAATGGGGGTTGTTGGATACTATGCTCTTCATGATTAATATATATTTTAAGTCATTTGATTGAATTATGGGTGATTTATTGAATTTAATAACTTCTGTTGTCCTCTGGGGGTCAAAAAGACCCTGCAGCACAAAGTGGTGCAATGGGGCAAATTGTCACCCCATACTGCTTTCCAAAACATCTTTGATCTTGGATGTTTGATGTCTGGGGTCAAGCAATGGTTATGACAACAACAACAAAAAACAAACAGGTCTTTTCTCACAGGTGTTGGAGCATTGCATTTCACATTTTAGAGAGACAGGCAGCACAATGAGGAGGCAGAAGCGCTATACTGCACAGGAGGCTTGTGAGCTCATTTTAAACTATGTTGGGGAAAAGAATGAGCAGGAGGACAATGCTGAACATGAGGAGGAGGAAGAATCAACTGATGAGGAGGATTCAGGATCAGAAGAGAAGGAGAATATTGATGAGGTGATAGATCCAACATACAGACCACATGCTACTTCTTCCTCTGAAGAAGCCCCCACATCGCCCGCTGAAGAAATGGAAGAAGGGTATGAAGTGAAGGAAAATTGAACATGATGATGAGGAAGAATATGAGAAAAAGAGTTCTGCTCCAGCTCTACCTCTGCAGCCACTGCCCCTCGCCCAGCCGCCCCTCACCCAGCCGCCCCTCCTGGCCCATCACCCAAAAGGAGTAGGTGCAAATTCTGCCCTCGCCAAAGTGATCTCAAAACATCGAAAATGTGCCAAAAATGCAATGCATACATCTTTAAAGATCACACCATTACTACCTGCCTCGCATGCAACTGAGGGCACATTCAGACTGTTTTTATTCTGAAAAGTTAGTTTTGAAAAGTGAATTTATTTTGGAAATGAATGTTGACATGTTTTATATGTCAGGAAATGAGTTGGAATAAAGTTGACTAAAAAGTTGAAACAGAGAGCTGGGTGATAATTTCTACTTAATACTTTATAAACAGTCAAACCAGACGGGGTCATTTTTGACACGGGAGGACAACAGGTGTTGCCATTAAAAAAATTGAAGCGCTTTAAAAACAGCATCCTATCTTAACTTTGACATTTACAAGTCTGTGATGATCTATCAACTCATGGGACTCGGATTGTTAACTATAGTCAGAATAAATGATGATTTTATTTATTTTTACTCAAAAACAAGGTAAAGGTTCATGTAAATGAGGTCTTATTGGCCTTAAATTTCAAATGGAATAAATAAATGGTGTTATTGTGTTTGAATGAAGTTGGTATTAAAGGTGTAACACAGAATTGGGTGATGTATCCACTTTATATTCTTTAAATAACAGTCAAACCAGACGGGGTCAATTTTGACCCCAGAGGACAAAATGTGTGATTATGTGCGATATGAGAAAAATGTAAATGATTCAAAAACAGCATCCTCACTAAACTTTGACATATACCACTCTGTGATAGGTCAAAATAATATATTCATTGTTTCATTTAATTTTCACTCAAAAACAGGGTATACTTTTATGTAAACAAGGTCTATTGGCCCTGAATTCCAAAACAAAGGGAAAAATGTGTGGTAATGGGTTGGTCTGAAGTAAGACTAAAGGTGTAAAACAGAATTGATTGACAATTTATACTATATGCTTTAAAAAACAGTCAAACCAGGTGGGGTTATTTTAGACCCCAGAGGACAAAAGGTGTATGGCAGTCGGGAGGACATTACGAGGGTTAAGATGTACAGCAGGTAATTAACCGCTTGTACTGAAGAATATCACGCAACATCACACAATTAACTTGGTTTAGCTGGAGCTGTGAAAGTACGCTATCGGACAACAGGTGACACGCTGGCAATCAGAAGTGAGGGAATACGCTTACCGTGGTAAGATAAGATAAGATGTTCCGAGCCTGAAATGTCTTTTGAGACCATAAAAACTGAAAATGCAGCTGTAAGGCAGAAACGTGATGGAAACATCATGTATTCATGAATATAACATGAACCTTGAAAGTCTGCTGTTCTGGGAGACTTCATAGAGGAATATCAAGTAAACTGTGTATTTTGCAACAAAATCTACTTTTGTCCTGTTTGCAGGCTGAAACGCCTTTTGAGAGCATAAAAACTGAAAATTCATTTTTAAGGCAATAAAGTGATGGAAACATCATATCTTCATGTACATAACATGAACCTTGAAAGTCGGCTGTTCTGGGAGACTTTATAGAGGAATATCAAGTAAACTGTGTATTTTGCAACAAAATCCACTTTTGGCATGTACGAAGGCTGAAACGCCTTTTGAGAGCATAAAAACTGAAAATGCAGCTGTAAGGCAAAAAAGTGATGGAAACATCATATATTCATGTACATGACATGAAACTTGAAAGTTTGCTGTTCTGGGACACTTTATAGAGGAATAAAGAGTAAACTGTGTATTTTGCAACAAAATCCATTTTTGGCATGTTTGCAGGCTGAAACGCCTTTTGAGAGCATAAAAACTGAAAATCTAGCTGTAAGGCCGAAAAGTCATGAGAACATCATGTTTTCAAGAAATTAACATGACTTGAAAGTTTGCTATTCTGGGACAAAGTACTTAGGAAAATCAAATAAACTGTGTAGTTTTACAACAAAATCCACTTTTGCCATCTACCCAGCCCGAAACATCTTTCAAGAGCATACAACGTAGAAATGTAATTTTAAGGCAGAAAAATGAGGAGAACATCATGTATTCATGAAATTAACATGAAACTTGAGAGTCTGCTGTTCTGGGACAATGTATTGAGTAAAATCAAGTGAACTGTGTATTTTTCAACAAATTCCACTTTTGCCCTCTTGCCAGCCGAAACGTGTTTTAATAGCATTCAATGTGGAAGTTCAGATTTAAGTCAGAAAAGTGCTGAGAATATCATGTGTTCATGAAATTAACATGAAACTTCAAAGTCTGCTGTTCTGGGAAGAAATTTTGAGGAAAATCAAGTAACATTGAGTATTTTTCAACAAAATCCACTTTTGGCCTCTTCCCAGCTGAAACGTCTTTTCAGACCATAAATACTGAAGATGCAGCATTAAGGCAGAAAAGTGATGTGAACATCATGTATTCATGAATATAACATCAAACTTGAAGTCTGCTGTTCTGGGAGACTTTATTGAGGAATATCAAGTAAACTGTATTTTGCAACATAATCCACTTTTGGCATGTACGAAGGCTGAAACGCCTTTTGAGAGCATAAAAACTGAAAAATTCTTTTTTAAGGCAGAAAAGTGATGGAAACATCATCCATCCATCCATCCATCCATTATCCTCCGCTTATCCGGGGTCGGGTCGCGGGGGCAGCAGGCCTAGCAGGCCGACCCAGGCTTCCCTCTCACCCGCAACACGTTCCAGCTCGTTCTGGGGGATCCCGAGGCGTTCCCAGGCCAGCTGGGAGATATGATCCCTCCAGCGTGTCCTGGGTCTTCCCCGGGCCTCCTACCAGTTGGGCGTGCCTGGAAAACCTCTAACGGGAGGCGTCCAGGAGGCATCCTGATTAGATGCCCGAACCACCTCAGCTGACTCCTTTCGATACGAAGGAGTTGCGCCTCAACTCCAAGTTCCCTCCGGATGTCCGAGCTCCTTACCCTATCTCTAAGGCTGAGCCCGGCCACCCCACGGAGAAAACTCATTTCGGCCGCTTGTATCCGAGACCTCGTTCTTTCGGTCACGACCCAGAGTTCGTGACCATAGGTGAGGGTCGGAACGCAGACCGCCCGGTAAATTGAGAGCTTTGCCTTCCGGCTCAGCTCCTCTTCACCAAGACGGTCCGGTGCAGCGCCTGTTTTACTGCTGCAGCCGCACCGATCCGCCGGTCGATCTCCCGCCGGTCGATCTCCCGCTCCATCTTACCCTCACTCGTGAACAAGACCCCGAGATACTTGAACTCCTTCGCTTGCGGCAGGCACTGCGTCCCCACCCGGAGGGAGCAATCCACCGGTTTCCGGTAGAGCACCATGGCCTCGGATTTGGATGTGCTTACCCTCATCCCCGCCGCGTCACACTCGGCTGCAAATCGCCCCAGTGAATGCTGGAGGTCATGGTCCGAAGAGGCTAACAGGACCACATCATCTGCGAACAGCAGAGAGGTGATCCCGAGACCCCCGAACCCGACGTTCTCCTCCCCCCGGCTATTGCCGAGAATACAAACACAGCTCCTACTGCAGTCGTACAGAGATCGGATGGCCCGTTGTAACGGGTCCGGCACCCCATACTCCCGCAGCACCCCCCACAAAACCCCCCGAGGGACCCGGTCGAAGGCCTTCTCCAAGTCCACAAAACACATGTAGACTGGTTGGGCAAACTCCCAGAGCCCCTCCAGTAGTCTTGTGAGGGTAAAGAGCTGGTCCACTGTTCCACGACCGGGACGGAATCCGCACTGCTCCTCTTGAATCTGAGGTTCGACAATCGGTCTGAGCCTCCTTTCCAGCACCCTGGCATACACTTTCCCCGGGAGGCTGAGTAGTGTGATACCCCGATAATTCGAGCACACTCTCCGGTCCCCCTTTTTGAAAATGGGAACCACCACCCCAGTCTGCCAGTCCATGGGCACTGTTCCTGACCCCCATGCGACATTGAAAAGGCGTGTCAGCCAAGACAGCCCAACAACGCCCAGCGCCTTCAGCATCTCAGGGCGGATCTCATCCACCCCCGGCGCCTTGCCACCAAGGAGCTTATTGACTACCTTAGTGGCCTCTGCCAAGGATATGGATTCGACCCCCCCCAAGTCGTCAGGCGCTGCCTCCTCTCTAGAGGACATGTTGGCCAGGTTTAGGAGTTCCTCAAAGTGCTCTTTCCACCGCCCGACGATGTCCCCTGTCCGGGTCAGCAGTTCCCCCCCCGTGCTGAGCACAGCCTGGGGTAAGCCCTGCTTTCCCTTCCTGAGCCGCCGGATGGTTTGCCAGAACTTCCTTGAGGCCAACCGAAAGTCCTTCTCCATGGCCTCCCCGAACTCCTCCCATGCCCGAGTTTTAGCGTCCGCGACCACCGCAGCTGCAGCCCTTTTGGCCTGCCGGTACCTCTCCGCTGTTTCAGGAGACCCCCGCGCCAACCAGGCCCGAAAGGCCTCCTTCTTCAGTTTGACGGCTTCCCTCACCCCCGGTGTCCACCACCGGGTTCTCGGGTTACCGCCACGACAGGCACCGGTGACCTTCCGACCACAGCTCCTAGCGGCCGCGTCCACAATAGAGGCTTTGAACATGGTCCACTCGGATTCCATGTCCCCAGCCTCCTTGGGATGTGTGAGAAGTTCTTCCGGAGGTGGGAGTTGAAGACCTCCCGGACAGGATCCGCCGCCAGACGTTCCCAGTTCACCCTCACTACACGTTTGGGCTTGCCGGGTCCCTCCAGCCGATTCCCCTGCCATCTGATCCAACTCACCACCAGGTGGTGATCAGTTGACAGCTCTGCTCCTCTCTTCACCCGAGTGTCCAAGACATACGGCCGGAGATCAGATGAAACGATTACAAAGTCGATCATTGATCTACGGCCTAAGGTGTTCTGGTACCAGGTACACTTATGAGCCACCCTATGTTCGAACATGGTGTTCGTTATGGACAAACCGTGGCTAGCACAGAAGTCCAACAGCGAGACACCACGCGAGACTTTTGGCATGTACGAAGGCTGAAACGCCTTTTGAGAGCATAAAAACTGAAAATTCTTTTTTAAGGCAGAAAAGTGATGGAAACATCATATATTCATGTAAATAACATGAAACTTGAAAGTTTGCATTTCCGGGAGAATTTATAGAGGAATAAAGAGTAAACTGTATTTTGCAACAAAATTCACTTTTGGCATGTTTCCAGGCTGAAACGCCTTTTGAGACCATAAAAACTGAAAATTCATTTGTAAGGCAAGAAAGTGATGGAAACATCACATATTCATGACTATAAAATTAACCTGGACAGTTTGCTGTTCTGGGAGACTTTATAGAGGAAAATCAAGTAAACTGTGTATTTTTCAACAAAATCCACTTTTGGCCTCTTCCCAGCTAAAACGTCTTTTCAGACCATAAATACTGAAGATGCAGCATTAAGGCAGAAAAGTGATGAGAACATCATGTATTCATGAATATAACATCAAACTTGAAGTCTTCTGTTCTGGGAACCTTTATTGAGGAAAATCAAGTAAACTGTGTATTTTTCAACAAAATCCACTTTTGGCCTCTTCCAAGCTGAAATGTCTTTTAAGAGTATACAACATGGAAATGCAGCTTTAAGGCAGAAAAGTGTTGAAAACATCATGTATTCCTGAAATTAACATGAAACTTGAGAGTCTGCTGTTCTGGAATAATGTATGGAGGAAAATCAAGTAAACTGTGTAGTTTTCAACAAAAAACACTTTTGGCCTCTTCCCAGACTGAAACGTCTTTTCAGACCATAAATACTGAAAATGCAGCTTTAAGGCCGAAAAGTCATGAGAACATCATGTTTTCAAGAAATTAACATGAAACTTGAAAGTTTGCTGTTCTGGGACAAAGTACTTAGGAAAATCAAATAAACTGTGTAGTTTTTCAACAAAATCCACTTTTGCCCTCTACCCAGCCCGAAATATCTTTCAAGAGCATACAACGTAGAAATGTAATTTTAAGGCAGAAAAATGATGAGAACATCATGTATTCATGAAATTAACATGAAACTTCAAAGTCTGCTGTTCTGGGAGACTTTATTGAGGAATATCAAGTAAACTGTGTATTTTGCAACATAATCCACTTTTGGCATGTACGAAGGCTGAAACGCCTTTTGAGAACATAAAAACTGAAAATTCTTTTTTAAGGCAGAAAAGTGATGGAAACATCATATATTCATGTAAATAACATGAAACTTGAAAGTTTGCATTTCCGGGAGAATTTATAGAGGAATAAAGAGTAAACTGTATTTTGCAACAAAATTCACTTTTGGCATGTTTCCAGTATGAAACGCCTTTTGAGACCATAAAAACTGAAAATTCATTTGTAAGGCAAGAAAGTCATGGAAACATCACATATTCATGACTATAAAATTAACCTGGACAGTTTGCTGTTCTGGGAGACTTTATAGAGGAAAATCAAGTAAACTGTGTATTTTTCAACAAAATCCACTTTTGGCCTCTTCCCAGCTAAAACGTCTTTTCAGACCATAAATACTGAAGATGCAGCATTAAGGCAGAAAAGTGATGAGAACATCATGTATTCATGAATATAACATCAAACTTGAAGTCTTCTGTTCTGGGAACCTTTATTGAGGAAAATCAAGTAAACTGTGTATTTTTCAACAAAATCCACTTTTGGCCTCTTCCAAGCTGAAATGTCTTTTAAGAGTATACAACATGGAAATGCAGCTTTAAGGCAGAAAAGTGTTGAAAACATCATGTATTCCTGAAATTAACATGAAACTTGAGAGTCTGCTGTTCTGGAATAATGTATGGAGGAAAATCAAGTAAACTGTGTAGTTTTCAACAAAAAACACTTTTGGCCTCTTCCCAGACTGAAACGTCTTTTCAGACCATAAATACTGAAAATGCAGCTTTAAGGCCGAAAAGTCATGAGAACATCATGTTTTCAAGAAATTAACATGAAACTTGAAAGTTTGCTGTTCTGGGACAAAGTACTTAGGAAAATCAAATAAACTGTGTAGTTTTTCAACAAAATCCACTTTTGCCCTCTACCCAGCCCGAAATATCTTTCAAGAGCATACAACGTAGAAATGTAATTTTAAGGCAGAAAAATGATGAGAACATCATGTATTCATGAAATTAACATGAAATTTCAAAGTCTGCTTTTCTGGGAAGAAATTTTGAGGAAAATCAAGTGAAATGTGTATTTTTCAACAAAATCCACTTTTGGCCTCTTCCAAGCTGAAATGTCTTTTAAGAGTGTACAACGTGGAAATGCAGCTTTAAGTCAGAAAAGTGATGATAACATCATGTATTCATGAAATTAACATGAAACTTCAAAGTCTGCTGTTCTGGGAAGAAATTTTGAGGACAATCAAGTAAACTTAGTATTTTTGAAAGAAATCAACTTTTGGCCTCGACCCAGCCGAAACGTCTTTTGAGACCGTAAATACTGAAAATGCAGCTTTAAGGCAGAAAAGTGATGAGAACATCACGTATTCATGAATATAACATCAAACTTGAAGTCTGCTGTTCTGGGAACCTTTATTGAGGAAAATCAAGTGAACTGTGTATTTTTATAAACAAAATATACTTTTGTCCTCTTCCAAGCTGAAATGTCTTTTGAGAGTGTACAATGTGGAAATGCAGCTTTAAGGCAGAAAAGTGTTGAAAACATCATGTATTCATGAAATTAACATGAAACTTGAAAGACTGCTGTTCTGGGAACCTTTTATTGAAGAAAATCAAGTAAACTGTGTATTTTTCAAAAAAATCCACTTTTGGCCTCGACCCAGCCGAAACGTCTTTTGAGACCGTAAATACTGAAAGTGCAACTTTAAGGCAGAAAAGTGTTGAAAACATCATGTATTCATGAAATTAACATGAAACTTGAGAGACTGATGTTCTGGGATAATGTATTGAGGAAAATCAAGTGAACTGTGTATTTTTCAACAAAATCCACTTTTGGCCTCGACCACGCCGAAACGTCTTTTGAGACCGTAAATAATGAAAATGCAGCTTTAAGGCAGAAAAGTGATGAAAACATCATGTATTCATGAAATTAACATTAAACTTCAAAGTCTGCTGTTATGGGAAGAAATTTTGAGGAAAATCAAGTGAACTGTGTATTTTTCAACAAAATCCACTTTTGGCCTCTTCCCAGCTGAAACGTCTTTTAAGAGCATACAACGTGGAAATGCAGCTTTAAGTCAGAAAAGTGATGATAACATCATGTATTCATGAAATTAACATGAAACTTCAAAGTCTGCTGTTCTGGGAAGAAATTTTGAGGAAAATCAAGTAAACTGAGTATTTTTGAAAGAAATCCACTTTTGGCCTCGACCCAGCCGAAACGTCTTTTGAGACCGTAAATACTGAAAATGTAGCTTTAAGGCAGAAAAGTGATGAGAACATCATGTATTCATGAATACAACATGAAACTTGAAGTCTGCTGTTCTGGGAACCTTTATTGAGGAAAATCAAGTAAACTGTGTATTTTTCAACAAAATCCACTTTTGGCCTCTTACCAGCTGAAACGTCTTTTCAGACCATAAATACTGAAGATGCAGCATTAAGGCAGAAAACTGATGAGAACATCATGTATTCATGAATATAACATCAAACTTGAAGTCTGCTGTTCTGGGAACCTTTATTGAGGAAAATCAAGTAAACTGTGTATTTTTCAACAAAATCCACTTTTGGCCTCTTCCAAGCTGAAATGTCTTTTAAGAGTATACAACGTGGAAATGCAGCTTTAAGGCAGAAAAGTGTTGAAAACATCATGTATTCATGAAATTAACATGAAACTTGAGAGTCTGCTGTTCTGGAATAATGTATGGAGGAAAATCAAGTGAACTGTCAACAAAATCCACTTTTGGCCTCTTTCCAGCTGAAACGTCTTTTAAGAGCATACAACGTGGAAATGCAGCTTTAAGGTAGAAAAGTGATGAGAACATCATGCATTCATGAAATTAACATGAAACTTCAAAGTCTGCTGTTCTGGGAAGATATTTTGAGGAAAATCAAGTAAACTGAGTATTTTTCAAAAAAATCCACTTTTGGCCTCTTCCAAGCTGAAATGTCTTTTAAGAGTGTACAACGTGGAAATGCAGCTTTAAGGCAGAAAAGTGTTGAAAACATCATGTATTCATGAAATTAACATGAAACTTGAGAGACTGCTGTTCTGGGAACCTTTTATTGAAGAAAATCAAGTAAACTGTGTATTTTTCAACAAAATCCACTTTTGGCCTCGACCCAGCCGAAACGTCTTTTGAGACCGTAAATACTGAAAGTGCAACTTTAAGGCAGAAAAGTGTTGAAAACATCATGTATTCATGAAATTAACATGAAACTTGAGAGACTGATGTTCTGGGATAATGTATTGAGGAAAATCAAGTGAACTGTGTATTTTTCAACAAAATCCACTTTTGGCCTCGACCACGCCGAAATGTCTTTTGAGACCGTAAATACTGAAAATGCAGCTATAAGGCAGAAAAGTGATGAGAACATCACGTATTCATGAATGTAACATCAAACTTGAAGTCTGCTGTTCTGGGAACCTTTATTGAGGAAAATCAAGTAAACTGTGTATTTTTCAACAAAATCCACTTTTGGCCTCTTTCCAGCTGAAACGTCTTTTAAGAGCATACAACATGGAAATGCAGCTTTAAGGTAGAAAAGTGATGTGAACATCATGCATTCATGAAATTAACATGAAACTTCAAAGTCTGCTGTTCTGGGAAGATATTTTGAGGAAAATCAAGTAAACTGAGTATTTTTCAAAAAAATCCACTTTTGGCCTCGACCCAGCCGAAACGTCTTTTGAGACCGTAAATACTGAAAATGCAGCTTTAAGGCAGAAAAGTGATGAGAACATCACGTATTCATGAATATAACATCAAACTTGAAGTCTGCTGTTCTGGGAACCTTTATTGAGGAAAATCAAGTAAACTGTGTATTTTTCAACAAAATCCACTTTTGGCCTCTTCCAAGCTGAAATGTCTTTTAAGAGCATACAACCTGGAAATGCAGCTTTAAGGCAGAAAAGTGTTGAAAACATCATGTATTCTTGAAATTAATATGCAACTTGAGAGTCTGCTGTTCTGGAATAATGTACGGAGGAAAATCAAGTGAACTGTGTATTTTTCAACAAAATCCACTTTTGGCCTCTTTCCAGCTGAAACGTCTTTTAAGAGCATACAACGTGGAAATGCAGCTTTAAGGTAGAAAAGTGATGAGAACATCATGCATTCATGAAATTAACATGAAACTTCAAAGTCTGCTGTTCTGGGAAGATATTTTGAGGAAAATCAAGTAAACTGAGTATTTTTCAAAAAAATCCACTTTTGGCCTCGACCCAGCCGAAACGTCTTTTGAGACCGTAAATACTGAAAATGCAGCTTTAAGGCAGAAAAGTGATGAGAACATCACGTATTCATGAATATAACATCAAACTTGAAGTCTGCTGTTCTGGGAACCTTTATTGAGGAAAATCAAGTAAACTGTGTATTTTTCAACAAAATCCACTTTTGGCCTCTTCCAAGCTGAAATGTCTTTTAAGAGTATACAACTTGGAAATGCAGCTTTAAGGCAGGAAAGTGATGAGAACATCATGTATTCATGAATATAACATCAAACTTGAAGTCTGCTGTTCTGGGAACCTTTATTGAGGAAAATCAAGTAAACTGTGTATTTTTCAACAAAATCCACTTTTGGCCTCTTCCAAGCTGAAATGTCTTTTAAGAGTATACAACGTGGAAATGCAGCTTTAAGGCAGAAAAGTGTTGAAAACATCATGTATTCATGAAATTAACATGAAACTTGAGAGTCTGCTGTTCTGGAATAATGTATGGAGGAAAATCAAGTGAACTGTGTATTTTTCAACAAAATCCACTTTTGGTCTCTTTCCAGCTGAAACGTCTAATTAAGAGCATACAACGTGGAAATGCAGCTTTAAGGTAGAAAAGTGATGAGAACATCATGCATTCATGAAATTAACATGAAACTTCAAAGTCTGCTGTTCTGGGAAGAAATTTTGAGGAAAATCAAGTGAACTGTGTATTTTTCAACAAAATCCACTTTTGGCCTCTTCCCAGCTGAAACGTCTTTTAAGAGCATACAACGTGGAAATGCAGCTTTAAGTCAGAAAAGTGATGATAACATCATGTATTCATGAAATTAACATGAAACTTCAAAGTCTGCTGTTCTGGGAAGAAATTTTGAGGAAAATCAAGTAAACTGAGTATTTTTGAAAGAAATCCACTTTTGGCCTCGACCCAGCCGAAACGTCTTTTGAGACCGTAAATACTGAAAATGTAGCTTTAAGGCAGAAAAGTGATGAGAACATCATGTATTCATGAATACAACATGAAACTTGAAGTCTGCTGTTCTGGGAACCTTTATTGAGGAAAATCAAGTAAACTTTGTATTTTTCAACAAAATCCACTTTTGGCCTCTTACCAGCTGAAACGTCTTTTCAGACCATAAATACTGAAGATGCAGCATTAAGGCAGAAAACTGATGAGAACATCATGTATTCATGAATATAACATCAAACTTGAAGTCTGCTGTTCTGGGAACCTTTATTGAGGAAAATCAAGTAAACTGTGTATTTTCAACAAAATCCACTTTTGGCCTCTTCCAAGCTAATGTCTTTTAAGAGATACAACGTGGAAATGCAGCTTTAAGGCAGAAAAGTGTTGAAAACATCATGTATTCATGAAATTAACATGAAACTTGAGACTGCTGTCTCTAAACCTTTTATTGAAGAAAATAAGCAACTGTGATTTTTCAACAAAATCACTTTTGGCCTCGACCCAGCCGAAACGTCTTTTTAGACCACAATACTGAAATGCAGCTTAAGTTAAGAAAAGTGATGAAAACACCATGTATCCATGAAATTAACATGAAACTTCAAAGTCTGCTGTTCTGGGAAGATATTTTGAGGAAAATCAAGTAAACTGAGTATTTTTCAAAAAATCCACTTTTGGCCTCGACCCAGCCGAAACGTTCTTTTGAGACCGTAAATAATGAAAATGCAGCTTTAAGGCAGAAAAGTGATGAGAACATCATGTATTCATGAATATAACATCAAACTTGAAGTCTGCTGTTCTGGGAACCTTTATTGAGGAAAATCAAGTAAACTGTGTATTTTTCAACAAAATCCACTTTTGGCCTCTTCCAAGCTGAAATGTCTTTTAAGAGTATACAACATGGAAATACAGCTTTAAGGCAGGAAAGTGATGAGAACATCATGTATTCATGAATATAACATCAAACTTGAAGTCTGCTGTTCTGGGAACCTTTATTGAGGAAAATCAAGTAAACTGTGTATTTTTCAACAAAATCCACTTTTGGCCTCTTCCAAGCTGAAATGTCTTTTAAGAGTATACAACGTGAAAATGCAGCTTTAAGGCAGAAAAGTGTTGAAAATATCATGTATTCATGAAATTAACATGAAACTTGAGAGTCTGCTGTTTTGGAATAATGTATGGAGGAAAATCATGAACTGTGTATTTTCAACAACCACTTGGCCTCAGACTGAGACGCCTTTTCAGACCATAAATACTGAAATGCAGCTTTAAGGCTTGAAAGTCATGAGAACATCATTTTTGAAATTAACATGAAATTGAAAGTTTGCTGTTCTGGGACAAAGTATACTTAGGAGGTAAATCAAATAAACTGTGTAGTTTTTCACAATCACTTTTGCCCTCTACCCAGCCCGAAACATCTTTCAAGAGCATAAAACGTAGAAATGTAATTTTAAGGCAGAAAAATTATGAGAACATCATGAATTCATGAAATTAACATGAAACTTGAGAGTCTGCTGTTCTGGGAAGAAATTTTGAGGAAAATCAATTGAACTGTGTATTTTTCAACAAAATCCACTTTTGGCCTCTTACCAGCTGAAACGTCTTTTCAGAGCATACAATGTGGAAATGCAGCTTTAAGGTAGAAAAGTGATGAGAACATCATGCATTCATGAAATTAACATGAAACTTCAAAGTCTGCTTTTCTGGGAAGATATTTTTAGGAAAATCAAGTAAACTAAGTATTTTTCAACAAAATCCACTTTTGGCCTCTTCCCAGTTGAAAAGTCTTTTCAGACCATAAATACTGAAAATGCGGCATTACGGCAGAAAACTGATGAGAACATCATGTATTCATGAATATAACATCAAACTTGAAGTCTGCTGTTCTGGGAACCTTTATTGAGGAAAATCAAGTAAACTGTGTATTTTTCAACAAAATCCACTTTTGGCCTCTTCCCAGCTGAAACGTCTTTTCAGACCATAAATACTGAAGATGCAGCATTAAGGCAGAAAAGTGATGAGAACATCATGTATTCATGAATATAACATCAAACTTGAAGTCTGTTGTTCTGGGAACCTTTATTGAGGAAATTCAAGTAAACTGTGTATTTTTCAACAAAATCCACTTTTGGCCTCTTCCAAGCTGAAATGTCTTTTAAGAGTGTACAACGTGGAAATGCAGCTTTAAGGCAGAAAAGTGTTGAAAACATCATGTATTCATGAAATTAACATGAAACTTGAGAGACTGCTGTTCTGGGAACCTTTTATTGAAGAAAATCAAGTAAACTGTGTATTTTTCAACAAAATCCACTTTTGGCCTAGACCCAGCCGAAATGTCTTTTGAGACCATAAATACTGAAAATGCAGCTTTAAGGCAGAAAAGTGATGAAAACATCATGTATTCATGAAATTAACATGAAACTTCAAAGTCTGCTGTTCTGGGAAGATATTTTGAGGAAAATCAAGTAAACTGAGTATTTTTCAAAAAAATCCACTTTTGGCCTCGACCCAGCCGAAACGTCTTTTGAGACCGTAAATACTGAAAATGCAGCTTTAAGGCAGAAAAGTGATGAAAACATCACGTATTCATGTATATAACATCAAACTTGAAGTCTGCTGTTCTGGGAACCTTTATTGAGGAAAATCAAGTAAACTGTGTATTTTTCAACAAAATCCACTTTTGGCCTCTTCCAAGCTGAAATGTCTTTTAAGAGTGTACAACGTGGAAATGCAGCTTTAAGGCAGAAAAGTGTTGAAAACATCATGTATTCATGAAATTAACATGAAACTTGAGAGACTGCTGTTCTGTGAACCTTTATTAGAAGAGAAATTACAACTGTGTATTTTTCAACAAAACCACTTTTGGCCTCGACCAGCCACTGAAACCGCTTGAGACCCAACATTGAAATGTAGCTACAGAAAAGTGATGAGGAACATCATGAACTAAGGACACAATGATGAAACCAGTTTTGTTGTCTCTGGGAACCTTTATTGAGGAAAATCATAACCGTGTATTTTTCAAACAAATCCACTCTTGGCCTCTTACCAGCTGAAACGCCTTTTTCAGACCATAAATACGATGCAGCATTAAGGCAGAAAACTGATGAGAACATCATGTATTCATGAATATAACATCAAACTGAAGTCTGCTGTTCTGGGAACCCTTATTATAGGAAAACTACAACTGTATTTTTCAACAAAATCCACTTTCTTGCCTCTTCCAAGCTGAAATGTCTTTATGAGTATACAACGTGGAAATGCAGCTTTACAGAAAAGTGTTGAAAAACATCATGTATTCATGAAATTAACATGAAACTTGAGAGTCTGCTGTTCTGAACAATGAAGGGAGGAAAATCATGAACTGTGTATTTTTCTCAACAAAATCCACTTTGGCCTCTTTCCAGCTGAAATGTCTTTTAAGAGTATACAACGTGGAAATGCAGCTTTAAAGCAGAAAAGTGATGAAAAAATCATGTATTCATGAAATTAACATTAAACTTCAAAGTCTGCTGTTCTGGAATAAATATTGAGGAAAATCAAGTGAACTGTGTATTTTTCAACAAAATCCACTTTTGGCCTCTTCCCAGCTGAAAAGTCTTTTAAGAGCATACAACGTGGAAATGCAGCTTTAAGTCAGAAAAGTGATGAAAACATCATGTATTCATGAAATTAACATGAAACTTGAGAGACTGCTGTTCTGGGAACCTTTTATTAAAGAAAATCAAGTAAACTGTGTATTTTTCAACAAAATCCACTTTTGGCCTCGACCCAGCCGAAACGTCTTTTGAGACCGTAAATACTGAAAATGCAGCTTTAAGGCAGAAAAGTGATGAAAACATCATGTATTCATGAAATTAACATTAAACTTCAAAGTCTGCTGTTCTGGGAAGAAATTTTGAGGAAAATCAAGTGAACTGTGTATTTTTCAACAAAATCCACTTTTGGCCTCTTCCCAGCTGAAACGTCTTTTAAGAGCATACAACGTGGAAATGCAGCTTTAAGTCAGAAAAGTGATGATAACATCATGTATTCATGAAATTAACATGAAACTTCAAAGTCTGCTGTTCTGGGAAGAAATTTTGAGGAAAATCAAGTAAACTGAGTATTTTTGAAAGAAATCCACTTTTGGCCTCGACCCAGCCGAAACGTCTTTTGAGACCGTAAATACTGAAAATGCAGCTTTAAGGCAGAAAAGTGTTGAAAACATCATGTATTCATGAAATTAACATGAAACTTGAGAGTCTGCTGTTCTGGAATAATGTATGGAGGAAAATCAAGTGAACTGTGTATTTTTCAACAAAATCCACTTTTGGCCTCTTTCCAGCTGAAACGTCTTTTAAGAGCATACAACGTGGAAATGCAGCTTTAAGGTAGAAAAGTGATGAGAACATCATGCATTCATGAAATTAACATGAAACTTCAAAGTCTGCTGTTCTGGGAAGATATTTTGAGGAAAATCAAGTAAACTGAGTATTTTTCAAAAAAATCCACTTCTGGCCTCTTCCAAGCTGAAATGTCTTTTAAGAGTGTACAACGTGGAAATGCAGCTTTATGGCAGAAAAGTGTTGAAAACATCATGTATTCATGAAATTAACATGAAACTTGAGAGACTGCTGTTCTGGGAACCTTTTATTGAAGAAAATCAAGTAAACTGTGTATTTTTCAACAAAATCCACTTTTGGCCTAGACCCAGCCGAAACGTCTTTTGAGACCATAAATACTGAAAATGCAGCTTTAAGGCAGAAAAGTGATGAAAACATCATGTATTCATGAAATTAACATGAAACTTCAAAGTCTGCTGTTCTGGGAAGATATTTTGAGGAAAATCAAGTAAACTGAGTATTTTTCAAAAAAATCCACTTTTGGCCTCGACCCAGCCGAAACGTCTTTTGAGACCGTAAATACTGAAAATGCAGCTTTAAGGCAGAAAAGTGATGAAAACATCACGTATTCATGTATATAACATCAAACTTAAGTCTGCTCAATTGAGGAAAATCAAGTAAACTGTGTATTTTTCAACAAAATCCACTTTTGGCCTCTTCCAAGCTGAAATGTCTTTTAAGAGTAACAACTGGAAATGCAGCTTTAAGGCAGAAAAGTGTTGAAAACATCATGTATTCATGAAATTAACATCAAACTTGAAGTCTGCTGTTTTGGAATAATGTATGGAGGAAAATCAAGTGAACTGTGTATTTTTCAACAAAATCCACTTTTGGCCTCTTCCCAGCTGAGACGTCTTTTCAGACCATAAAACTGAAAATGCAGCTTTAAGGCCGAAAAGTCATGAGAACATCATTTTTTAAAGAAATTAACATGAAATTTAAGTTTGCTGTTCTGGGACAAAGTACTTAGGAAAATCAAATAAACTGTGTAGTTTTTCAACAAAATCCACTTTTGCCCTCACCCAGCCCGAACATCTTTCAAGAGCATACAACATAGAAATGTAATTTGAGAAACTATGAGAACATCATGTATTCATGAAATTAACATGAAACTTGAGAGTCTGCTGTTCTGGAATAATGTATGGAGGAAAATCAAGTGAACTGTGTATTTTTCAACAAAATCCACTTTTGGCCTCTTTCCAGCTGAAACGTCTTTAAAGAGCATACAACGTGGAAATGCAGCTTTAAGGTAGAAAAGTGATGAGAACATCATGCA
This sequence comes from Ophiodon elongatus, assembly GCA_016806645.1. NCBI lineage: Eukaryota > Metazoa > Chordata > Actinopteri > Perciformes > Hexagrammidae > Ophiodon > Ophiodon elongatus. Next base: position 25,776 of record JACSYO010002031.1, read on the forward strand.
TTCATGAAATTAACATGAAACTTCAAAGTCTGCTGTTCTGGGAAGATATTTTGAGGAAAATCAAGTAAACTGAGTATTTTTCAAAAAAATCCACTTTTGGCCTCTTCCCAGCCGAAACGTCTTTTAAGACCGTAAAACTGGAAATGCAGCTTTAAGGCAGAAAAGTGATGAGAACATCATGTATTCATGAATACAACATCAAACTTGAAGTCTGCTGTTCTGGGAACCTTTATTGAGGAAAATCAAGTAAACTGTGTATTTTTCAACAAAATCCACTTTTGGCCTCTTCCAAGCTGAAATGTCTTTTAAGAGTATACAACGTGGAAATGCAGCTTTTAAGGCAGAAAAGTGATGAGAACATCATGTATTCATGAATATAACATGAAACTTGAGTCTGTTGTTCTGGACAATTTTTGAGGAAAATCAAGTAAACTGTGTATTTTTCAACAAATCCACTT
>JACSYO010002032.1:0-45000 GCA_016806645.1 Ophiodon elongatus
TTCTACGGTCACAAACACACACTGCCGCGCTGCTGCTCCCTGCAGGCCCCAGGTGGAACCTACGGTTCTTCTTCTACGGTCACAAACACACACTGCAGCGCTGCTGCTCCCTGCAGGCCCCAGGTGGAACCTCCGGTTCTTCTTCTACGGTCACAAACACACACACTGCCGCGCTGCTGCCCCCTACAGGCCCCAGGTGGAACCTCCGGTTCTTCTTCTACGGTCATAAACACACACTGCCGCGCTGCTGCCCCCTACAGGCCCCAGGTGGAACCTCCGGTTCTTCTTCTACGGTCACAAACACACACACTGCCGCGCTGCTGCCCCCTACAGGCCCCAGGTGGAACCTCCGGTTCTTCTTCTACGGTCACAAACACACACACTGCCGCGCTGCTGCCCCCTACAGGCCTCAGGTGGAACTGAAGACATTCACTACCTTAAGTATAAATAAATAGTTAAATGTATAAATATAGAAAAGAATAAATAAATGCTGAAATAAATAAATAAAATAATAAATAAATGTATAAATAAATACAGGAATAAATAAATGAATGCTGAAATAAATGTATAAATAAATGTAAATCCAGAAATTCATAAATATAACAACAAATAGATGCATAAATAAATACATAAAATAATAAATAAATGCATGAATAAATGTAAAAATACAGAAATTAATAAATTAATAAATATAAGAATAAATAAATGCTGAAATATTTAAATGTTGAAATAAATGTTGAAATAAATGCTGAAATAAATAAATGAAGGAATAAATGCATTAACAAATGCATAAATAAATACAGGAATAAATAAATAAAATAATAAATAAATGCTGAAATAAATGTATAAATACAGAAATGAATAAATAAAAGAATAAATAAATGCTGAATGAAAAAATATAAGTTGATAACTAAACAGGACATAAATAAATAAATCTATTTCTACATTTTTGTTCACCATTTATGCATTTATATTTAAATAATGTTTTGTCCTCCGTATTCGGTCACATCTTATAATTTTCATCTGCTGCAGATTACACACAATGTAAATGTTAAAAAGTCCATTTAAAGCCTCTCCTCCATCAACTCTACGACTGAAAGCCCAGGAACAGCTACTAAAGCACCTTTTGGTCAGGTTGTTTGTTCAGTAATTACCTAGAATTAAAAGATTTGGTTTCAATCTTTTAAGTTTCACACGTTTGTTTGAATTCAAATGAAACACTAGAAAATTATATTTGAGTGATTTCTTTATTGAATAAAAACAGTAATTTAAATACATTAGACAGTAGAGAGGTATTTACATCCTTTTTATTCTCAGGGACTACGATGAGGGTCTGGGAGGGGAACTGGACTACGATGAGGGTCTGGGAGGGGAACTGGACTACGATGAGGGGCTGGGAGGGGAACTGGACTACGATGATGGTCTGGGAGGGGAACTGGACTACGATGATGGTCTGGGAGGGGAACTGGACTACGATGATGGTCTGGGAGGGGAACTGGACTACGATGAGGGTCTGGGAGGGGAACTGGACTACGATGATGGTCTGGGAGGGGAACTGGACTACGATGAGGGGCTGGGAGGGGAACTGGACTACTACTCCAGACTTACTCCTTTTAATTGAACATGCTTGTCAGGAGGACGTAAACAGTGACACATTTAAAGGACACGCTTTGAGAGAGGACCTGTGTCCAGATCTATTTTGAAAACCTTCAATATTTCAGTTTTGTGCTGAAACACCTGAATTAATATCTATAATATTCCCACAAAGCTGAAGCCTGGAGAGGTTTGGATAGTAGCGCTGTGTTTCTGTGGTAAAGTCTGGATGGAAAGACAGAAGTACAAGGAGGAGATTATGCTGGAGGTCTTCAGTTAACCAGGTAAACACCTGAGTCATCCTGAGCTTCCAGTAACCAATAACATGTCATCTCTCTACTGTAGACTCTAATAACATGTCATCTCTCTACTGTAGACTCTAATAACATGTCATCTCTACTGTAGACTAATAACATGTCATCTCTACTGTAGACTAATAACATGTCATCTCTCTACTGTAGACTAATAACATGTCATCTCTCTACTGTAGACTCTAATAACATGTCATCTCTCTACTGTAGACTAATAACATGTCAGCTCTCTACTGTAGACTCTAATAACATGTCATCTCTCTACTGTAGACTAATAACATGTCATCTCTCTACTGTAGACTAATAACATGTCATCTCTCTACTGTAGACTAATAACATGTCAGCTCTCTACTGTAGACTAATAACATGTCATCTCTCTACTGTAGACCTAATAACATGTCATCTCTCTACTGTAGACTAATAACATGTCATCTCTCTACTGTAGACTAATACCATGTCATCTCTCTACTGTAGACTCTAATAACATGTCATCTCTCTACTGTAGACTAATAACATGTCATCTCTCTACTGTAGACTAATACCATGTCATCTCTCTACTGTAGACTAATACCATGTCATCTCTCTACTGTAGACTCTAATAACATGTCATCTCTCTACTGTAGACTCTAATAACATGTCATCTCTCTACTGTAGACTAATAACATGTCATCTCTCTACTGTAGACTAATAACATGTCATCTCTCTACTGTAGACTAATAACATGTCAGCTCTCTACTGTAGACTAATAACATGTCTTCTCTACTGTAGACTAATAACATGTCATCTCTCTACTGTAGACTAATAACATGTCATCTCTCTACTGTAGACTAATAACATGTCATCTCTCTACTGTAGACTAATAACATGTCATCTCTCTACTGTAGACTAATAACATGTCATCTCTCTACTGTAGACTAATACCATGTCATCTCTCTACTGTAGACTAATACCATGTCATCTCTCTACTGTAGACTCTAATAACATGTCATCTCTCTACTGTAGACTCTAATAACATGTCATCTCTCTACTGTGGACTCTAATAACATGTCATCTCTCTACTGTGGACTCTAATAACATGTCATCTCTCTACTGTAGACTAATAACATGTCATCTCTCTACTGTAGACTCTAATAACATGTCAGCTCTCTACTGTAGACTAATAACACGTCATCTCTCTACTGTGGACTCTAATAACATGTCATCTCTCTACTGTAGACTAATAACATGTCATCTCTCTACTGTAGACTAATAACATGTCATCTATCTACTGTAGACTAATAACATGTCAGCTCTCTACTGTAGACTAATAACATGTCTTCTCTACTGTAGACTAATAACATGTCAGCTCTCTACTGTAGACTCTAATAACATGTCATCTCTCTACTGTAGACTAATAACATGTCAGCTCTCTACTGTAGACTAATAACATGTCATCTCTCTACTGTAGACTAATAACATGTCATCTCTCTACTGTAGACTAATAACATGTCAGCTCTCTACTGTAGACTAATACCATGTCATCTCTCTACTGTAGACTCTAATAACATGTCATCTCTCTACTGTAGACTAATAACATGTCATCTCTCTACTGTAGACTAATACCATGTCATCTCTCTACTGTAGACTAATACCATGTCATCTCTCTACTGTAGACTCTAATAACATGTCATCTCTCTACTGTAGACTAATAACATGTCATCTCTCTACTGTAGACTCTAATAACATGTCATCTCTCTACTGTAGACTCTAATAACATGTCATCTCTCTACTGTAGACTAATAACATGTCATCTCTCTACTGTAGACTCTAATAACATGTCATCTCTCTACTGTAGACTAATAACATGTCATCTCTCTACTGTAGACTAATACCATGTCATCTCTCTACTGTAGACTAATAACATGTCATCTCTCTACTGTAGACTAATAACATGTCATCTCTCTACTGTAGACTCTAATAACATGTCATCTCTCTACTGTAGACTAATAACATGTCATCTCTCTACTGTAGACTCTAATAACATGTCATCTCTCTACTGTAGACTAATAACATGTCATCTCTCTACTGTAGACTAATAACATGTCAGCTCTCTAATTTTATACTATGGTCAACCTGCCAGTGAAATATAACCTCAGTGTTAAATTGACCGTATTGTGTAACTATGAATTAAAACATGTAGTTTGATGATAAAGAAGCTGGATTGTAAAAATGATAACTACATAGATAACACACAGGTTTAATGTGGCACAACACTAGCCCTGTTTTATCATTTACTTCATTGTTTTGATAATAAAAACCTAATATTCTGATTAAATAGGTTTATCAGCATATCAGCATAAGTTGCTGATATGACTGGACTCATTTTTAGAAAAATGTGTACTTCACAGAACAAGCAGTTTATCATATCGCCCAGCAGTAAATAAACCCATTAAAAATACTTTAAAACACTTTATTTTCAACCAAAAAAACAATTGAATTCAATATTATAAATGATAAAATGTTGATTATTGTGAACATATTTGTGTGAATTACAAATTACTTCAGAAATGTGTTGTATAACATTAAATGAACATGAGATACACCTCAAGTAACAATGTGTATTTTACCAGTATTTATTTTCTTAAAGATAATATCCATCACTGACATTGTGTTCATGAAGAAGCTGAAAGGAGGAGCTACAACAGCAGATCGGTTGATATTCAATTTATTGTTTAAATGCAGACAAACATGTTTCCTGTTTCACAGCCATCCTCAGAGTTCCTGTGTTCAGAGACAGAAGCACAAACTAAACGGACCCTATGAAGGACGCATTAAATGAGCTTGACTTAACTTGTTGCAGTTCCTTGAACCACCTGCCTCGCTACAATTGGAAATAAAAGACAACATAAAAGCAGAACCTCTTAACTCTTCTCTAGGTGAGCTCCATCTCCCACTTCTCCAGAAAGTCCTGCAGGTTCAGATTGAAGACGTCGATGCCTTTGGGGGACAGGTGGACGCCGTCGGCTCGGTACAGACCCGTGTTGGTGCCACAGCGGATGTTATCGTGGGTCAGCGAGGTGCCGCTCAGCTCCGAGACGATGTTCTGGATCCTGCGGTTCACCGTGGTTCGGACCAGGTCCACTTCGTGGTTGTCGGTCGAGTGGCGCCACACCCTCCGAGGGAGGATGTTGGACCACACGAGGACGCACTGCGGGAAGATGCTCCTCATGGAGGTCAGGTCCTTCTTGACGGAGGCCAGCAGGTCGGTGGGGCTGTCGGTGCTCAGGTCGTTGCCGCCCAGGTGCATGATGAGGACGTCTGGGTTGGGCCAGGTGACCTGCAGCTGGTGGAGCTGGGGCAGGAGCTGGGACCACGTCATGCCCTGGGTGCCCTTCCACCAGATGGTCACCTTGCTGGGGTCCATGCCCAGCTGCATACCTACCTCCGGAGACTTGGCCCGGGACTCTGCCCAGTACACGAGCGAATGACCACAGATCCAGACGTTCTTGGGCTCCCTGGCATTCGGCATGCCTAGAAAATTCAACAGATTGCATTTTAAGTCACAACCTGGAGAACCTTTCGCACTAGTTGATCCCAAACAGAGTCCTCAGGCTGGTTTCACAAAGACCTCTTGGAATGGTCTGTAGACTTTGGCCAGTATTGGTTTTGCTCCTGGACTCACCTAACATGTTATCAATGTAAATGAATAACTGCACAAATATCAAAAGACTATCTCCTAGCATGACCACCGTGGGACGTTCTTCAAGTAGATGGACACATTTCTGACTGATGGACTAAAGTCACTGGATCTCTGTGAAAACAGCCACAACTCCCAGTATTGACCAATAACTCTGAACAAAGCCGAGCTGTGGTAGCGGTGTCTACCATCTACCTTCATGCCGACTTCCTGCTTAAATCGAATCTTTCTTATTGATTAAAGCTTTTCTAGCTCACAGTATTGATCGTCATGTAATTGACTAAAGTAATTAATAGTACACCAGGAGAGTTAACCACCAAGTTCTAGACTCCACAGTTTAACTGTTTTCGATGTATTGATGACCCAAAGACAACCTACTGGTCACAGAGAGTTTAAGAACTTGAACGCACCATGTTTAGTTTATGATTCAAGTGATACACGTGTAATTTAAGACGAAAACAGTGACATCATCAGACTGATCAATTAATACAATTAAAAGATCAAAATGATCACCTACCTTCACCGTCAAGACAAAACATATTGCCGATCTGCATTGTACGTTTCTTTACCAGTTCTAAACCTTTTGAGTTACTTAAAGATAAAACGTTAGACATCACAGTTTAGATTGAGTAGCTTTGGGGGACGTTTAGCTGTTTACCATCTCGCTAGCTAACGGCTGAGTTTATGTACCAACTGTCAATGCTGGAAACACAACATGCAACAAAAACTGCTTACAAAGCACTAAAACATTGGATTTGATGATATTTAATGTCGGTATAACCTCATTAATATTTTTACTACATCCAATTACAAAACTTTATCTTACTTAAAAAAAAATCTAATTTCTTTAATTCCAAAGCGTTTCCTCGAGTCGGCCTCTGGTTTCTCAAAGTGTGAAGTTCACCGAGTCCAGTATTTCATTTAGAGAAAAGAAATGGATCCTCAAATAAATAATTGGATTCATGCCACTAACTCTTCAGTGTGACAAGGCCGGGCTATGAAAGTGTGCTGGGGTGACAAGAGTCATTTATTATCCAGCTGGAACATTTTAAAACATCTTTAGAGGTGATTCTCCATTTCTGTTTCCCGACTCCACACTGGACCTCATCGTCTCCACTTTGGTCTGAACTGGTCTGAACTAGTCTGAACTGGTCTGAACTGGTCTGAACTAGTCTGAACTGGTCTGAACTAGTCTGAACTAGTCCGTCCGGTGGTGGACTGTGATGGGTCGTCATGTGTAAGAAAGTTACCTGAGCAGCATAAATAAATACAAAGATGAGCCTCGCTGTGTTCAGAGGCTTTAAAGTGACGGATGGCTTATTGTCGTTTGGGTCACGGAACTGCAAAAGTACACCGACTGAGAAACGACAGTCAGCGTTTGTGCCGATTCGAAGACTGAAACAAAAGCAAAAGAATGTCCAAAAACATAATCTGGATAACAATCGTTGAGCACGTCGATACGTTTAAACCCGTTAGCATCGTGGACTGAATTGTCTTACGTCTAAACATGTTATGAACAGAAGCAACGGCCTTGCAAAGAACAGAAAGGTCTAATTTGAGTCTCGATATCCATCTGGCGACCTCGAAACAATGCTAACAGATTTCTACGTTAGCTTCTTGAGCTAACATTAGCTTCACAGAACAAGCTAGTTTAAAAGGCCAGAATCCCGAGGGTCCGATTCACAGACTTAAAAGGTAAAAACACAGATGTGCAATACTTATTGAGGGGGCTTCATTTATTAAAAGGTGGACAAACTTAGTGGAGAAATATTAGGTTAAAATGATGGTTAACAATAATAACCAAGTCGTTGATGTTAGGTATAGAGTTACTTACCAGAGTGATGACAGACTACCAGTAAGTTGGGCCTGAAAATGCCAAAGCTAACTATATCCGACTGACTCCTAAATTATGTCAAAAGCTCTCTATGTTAGCTTCCTGAGCTAACAGGTTCACCAGCTGAAAGGAAAAGGGAGTTCATAGAAATCAAAAGGTCCTGATTCATAGAAACACTAATGTGAAACACTTATTCAGAAGGCTAAGCTGATTAAAAAGTACACAAATTTAGCTTGGACAAGATACCTAAACCACATTCTTAAGAATAATCATGGAATATAACGTCATGGGAAAAAAACATGACAATATATACATGACCCCTACAGTAAAAGCTCTCCGTTAGCTTCCTGAGCTAACGCTAGCTTTAGACTGGAAAGTAAAGCTAGGTCAAGGCTTAGTTTAGGTTGTATGTGATACATTTGGGACAAATTTAGCTTTGACACAATGCTACGTAACTTTACTGAACACATTATTGATAATTACTATAATGACATCTGACCGATGACCCCTATATGATGGAGGAGGCTCTTAATAATGTATAATATTAATTCTTAATAATGACATCTGACCAATGACCCTACATGACGGGGGAAGCTCTCTCCGTTAGCTTCCTGAGCTAACGTTAGCTTCCGACTGGATGGTAAAGCTAGGTCACGGCTCCGAATACAAAAAGGTCCTAATTCAGTTCTCACGTTTTGACGGTAATTTAGATTGTATGCGATATATTTGACACATTTAGCTTTGACACATTGCTACGTAACTTTACTGAACACATTTTTTTACTAATAATGACCACGTTGAAGTTCATGACATCTGACCGACGGGGGAAGCTCCCTGGTGAAGCTTTCGACGTTAGCTCCCTGGTGAAGCTCTCGACGTTAGCTCCCTGGTGAAGCTTTCGACGTTAGCTCCCTGGTGAAGCTTTCGACGTTAGCTCCCTGGTGAAGCTTTCGACGTTAGCTCCCTGGTGAAGCTTTCGACGTTAGCTCCCTGGTGAAGCTCGCGACGTTAGCTTCCTGGTGAAGCTCGCGACGTTAGCTTCCTGGTGAAGCTTGCGACGTTAGCTTCCTGAGCGCCACAGATTGGAAGGTGAAGCTACGTTAGCAGCTATAGCGATAGTCTGCCGGATGAAATGACCTCGGGGCGTGGGGATGTCTTCAGACGTGCGTCCTCACCTTAGTCATGACTCGGTCGCTCTGCATTAACTCCAAGACTCTGACCCGGTCCGGCATGAATCACTCCAGGTTTGGTGACCGGACCACAGCTCATAAACACTGACTTTCTGTGACGGCCTCAAAGACTCACCACGGTCAGCAATGCCACATATCTGATGAGGAACACGTAGGTGGTTCTAAGAGCTCTGGTGAAGCCAGGACACGCGAGGCCTAGAGGTCATAGGACACGCGAGTGTTTTGTTTAGTAAATGAACCAGACTTCATGATAGTTTTCCTTTTCTTCATTTCAATAGAATGAAAGATGAATTTCACAGTTGGATGAAATTCTTAGAAAACTGAAATGAAGTCCAAGTCTGACGGTAAAACCATTTTTACAACTCATGAACGAGCTTCTGGACAAAAACCTGTTTTTACCCTCTGAACTTACATTGGCTCAACTAAACAACCCTAGATGTTCACATCTAGCAAACGGTTACTAGATGGATTATTTAAACCACATGTAGAAGTCATCTAAACTGCTTCCTGGACCAGACGTGTTCCTCGTGCTGCACAAAGGATCTGAACTATCACGTTCTTTGTTTAGATGTTAGCGTAGCAGCCAGCTGGCACGAGAGAGCCGCTAGCCAATCTTAAGCAGGAGTGAGTATTACTACCCAAGTACTCCATACTCAGTACTCCATACGGTAGTACAGACTGGGTGGTTAGAGGTCTTTGTCCTTTATCTTACTACGCCGTCATCCCTGAACGGCTGGACTTTCTAGGTTTATTTAAACAACATGTAGTTACAGGCTTTACTGTCACTTAACATCAACTCCAAGCCTAGCGATTAGCTTAGCATGTTCAGCTAGCTAGTTTACACTCCGTGGTTACTGTTTTAGGTACAACAGGAGATTGGTTTCCGTTAGCGTCCTCCTCTCTGGTCGTACTGAAAGTATCGACCGCAGCTGACGAGATGAAGATGCCTCGTTGTTCACCGTCCTCTTCATCTCTTTGGAATGATGATGTCATCGCGTAGAAACTGAGCGGCGCTAACAGTGTCGACCTGAGGGGAGGTCGTTACGTTTCCACGAAGATGCTGTCGGTCTGGACGCCGTGTGAGAGCAGAGCGATGAGCGAACGATGGTATGTATCCGAAAATGTTTTGGTCAACACAGAAGATGAACAGAAATCTACTGGATCAGGCGACTCGGGATGTGGCTCTGAGATGATCTTCTTTGCAGGCTCTGCGACTGAACCACTTGAGAAGGACTGAAGGGATGTTGGTCTTGAATCTGTCCAAATATATTGACAGCCTTGTAGTTTGGTAAATCCCGATGTACCAGACTCCATTAAAACACAGGCATGAGACCACTTGGTGAAGTGACCCCTGAGTGGAGCAGTATTTAAGCTGGAAGAGGTAGACCTGTACCAAACAAAACTAGCTTGCTTGAAGAGTATCACTGTTTCTACATGTCTAGCTGACTACTGGTGCTGGGTTTCACACCTCAATAATTACTTGGTACTAACCAAAATGTATCCCAAGTACTGAACTTACTACTTAAATCAAGAATATACATTGTTGGCATCAGTACTGAAACTGGGCAGTGGCATCTAGAAACCTAACCTTAGTAAAACATGTCTATATTAAAGTCTCATAAGCTCATCTGACTATATGTGCTTTCTGGACTTCTGGTCCTTGAAACTAGATAACATCATAGGAAGAGGAAAAAGATTTTACTTTGTGCAGTTGAGATTGCAGCTGGCTTCTCTTCTCGATGGACGGGACGAACCACTAGACTCGGCTAACGAGTGTGCAGAACGACTGCAATGCCCTTAAGAAGTCTAGTTGTCTGTTACTACGTCAGGAGTTCTGCTGTCGCTGAATGCTGCTCCTGAATAATGCAACCACGTGTTGGTGCTACTGGGAGAGAAACATTTGATACAAGCAAAGACATTTCCAGGACAAACCTTCTTGTTGTGATCCTCGATCTCTATCACAAAATGAAACAAGACACACCATGACAACGTGCAGGACATTCGTGTAGCGTTGAGGTGGAGCTACGACAACCGAATGAAACTCTAACATCACTTTCTACCTTCTGAGACCGAAGGACCACCTCAAGTGGAGACGCGTCTTTACTTTAGTTTGATCCAGACAAAACTTAGCGATACTTCCATCATGTGAACTTCTTACCGTTTCTACCAAAGTTAATCAAGTAGCTCTGGTTCTCACCAAAGCCTGGCTAACTGTCTGGGAAAATAAATGTAATTTAAGCTGCTCAAAGTAGCGGTCTAGTATCTTTGATATTTAGCCCTAAACGTAAAATAAATGACATGCAGCTGTTAACTTGAAAATAAATGTCTTTGAAGAACTAGCACACGGAGAACATAACTTTATGCTTAACTCACAAATCCCTGAGATTCAAAAGGTTGCTCGTTAAGTTTAATGTATATAACCGAAAATGATCTGATACCTGGGAAGATGCGTACGCCGTCCTTCCACTCTCCACTCTGATTCTTGCGGCTGAGCCAATCCTTGTAGTACTGCTCCCTCTTTTCTAAAACCCTCTGGTTATACGAATCCAGCTGCAACACAAACAAATGCAAAGCTTTCTCTTGTGGCTATCCATCACTTCTAAGGGTTCTACTTCAGTGTGCTGTCCGTCTGGATCACCAGGGATTACATGTGGCTAAGAAAATCTAACTATGACAGCAGATACAAATCCTTCAACGGTGCAACGTGTAGATTAACCCCACTCACGGGATGAAGAATGATTTGTAATGGTCCATTACAAACTGAACTTCAGTAGCTGACAAGAAGTTAAAAAACACACCCTTCTTCTACACAGGTTCTCTTACTTTTACATCTTCAGTGAATCTGACCCTACTTCTTTACTTTTAATGAAGTGAGAGTTTAAAAGCTGATCATACCTTCTCCTTCTGCTTGTTCTTTATCTCATCATCTGCCTCTGTTGAGGTCTGATGACTGGAGGCTGATGGAGAGACTGTGGGTAAACTGAACTGGACTGATTTGACCGGTTTGGCTGGTGGTTGAACAGCCAGAGATTTCACCGTCTCTATGACCTTCAGGCATCTGGCCACTGTGGTAGAGATGGTTGATTGGTTAACGTTTGCTGGACTCGATGTTGCGGGTGTCGATGGTGGTGGTGATACTGCGGCAGTGATTAAAGGCTGCAAAGGACTGGAGGAGTTCAGGGGTGGTGCTGCAGGAGGTTGGCCAATAAAAGGAAAGACTGTATGACTGGAGGGTGGAGCAAAAGGAGGTTGTCCAGAAGGGTGCCGGGGTGGAGGTCCAGGAGGAGGTCCTGGAGGAGGCTGTGCAGGACGCCGGGGAGGAGGTCCAGGGGGAGGTCCTGGAGGCAGTCCAAATCTCTGGGGTGGTGGACCAGCTGCAGGAGAAACTGGAGAACCCATGTCGGGGCTTGTGGAACTCTGCTCTGGAGGAATCTGGGTAGTGACTCTAAGGGGCCAGTTAATTGGTGGGGGTGGATGTTGGTAGTGGGCAGGCGGAGGCCCAGGAGGAGCTGTTGGAGGAGAAGTGGTGGAGGGTGTGCTCCCCATGGTCTTGGTAAGACTCTGCTGCTGTTGTGCCTTCTGTAGTGCCTCCAGCTCCTGCTGGTCCAGAAAGCCTTCATACTCCGAGACCGCTTTCGATCTGCTGAGTGGCTCCAAACTGGAGGACCTCGTAGGCGAGGGGGAATAGATGTGATCCAATTCAACGGAACCGGTTCTACTTGTTTGCCGTTCTTCCCTTGAGGATAACAAAGTCTCTCTTTCGGAGGATGAGGACTTCGGGCTGTAGATTCTTTCTTGGGCTCGGCTCGCCAGTTTGGACACATCTCCGGTACTCAGCTTCAGACCAATTGTACGGAGTAGACTTTGGATCTTGTCGTAGGGTTCTGTGTTGTCTTTTGGTTCCTCACTTGTTCTCTCTACTGAGGATCTTTTAGGACTTAGCTGTGTATTTTTCCTCTCCAGAGCCAGACTGCTGCTGGGTTGCTCTTGAGCCAATCCTACGATACGAGAGAAACCACTGCCATCTTGGAGAGCCCGCTCATGAGGCAGAAGGTCATCATTCACATGAGCCGGTTCCGATTTCTTTTCAGCATCCACCTTTTTATTAAGCATGTCAAGGAAGCGATCGAGGGGCTGTTTCACAGCTGGAGGCGCCTGGCGTGGAGTTGTGTTCTTCAGAGTGGGAGAGGGGCTTCTAGGAGGCGGTTCTGAGGGAGAAGGAGGTCTCAGAGACAGTTGGGAAGATGAAGTTGCAGCAGTATTCATCAAGGGAGGTTGAGTGGAAGCAGAAGGAGCTTGGGCAGACTGAGAAGAAGGTGAGGGACCATGTGGTTGTGGAGACTGGCTCTGTTTGACGGGGCGATACGGATCATCGTAGGGTCGGTCCGCGTATGCCGGGTCATAGAAGCGATCTTCATACGGCTCATCGTAGACATCGTAGCGATCAGTGTAACGTTGGCTGACAGAAGGAAGGCCACCATAGGAAGGTTCCCCATAGAGACGAGTATCATAAGGGCGATCGCTGTAGGGACGATCAGTGTAGGAACGACTGGCGAACGGCTCACCGGGGCGCTCTCCATACCGCCGGTCTTGGTAAGGACTGTATGGCCGGTCGTAATAAGGGGCGTCATAGGGCTGAGAAGAACGGTGGAGGTAATCGGGTCCGTCTGGTCGTTTCTTCAGGATGGACCGGACTGGTTTGTACTCCGTGAGAGGGACGGCGATCCGGCCATGGTCATAGTCTATGCAAGTCCTCTGTCCAGGGTCGATGTCCACCAGGGACTTTTTGTAGGCAATCATGTCGTTCAGCTCCTCCAGCTCCCGCTTCTTCCTTGCTAGCTCGTCATCCACGACTCCACCACGTCTGGGAGGAGGGCTCAGCTCCCTCCTCCTCTTGTGATTTTCTTCAGGTTCTCTGCTGGTTTTGCTCCTCTTCTTGATGGCCCTCTCCTTGCTCCTCTCCTTGCTCCTGCTGCGACTCCTGCTGGAACTCTTGCTCCGACTGCGACTCCTGCTGTGGCTCTTTGTGCGGCTTTTGTTGGGCCGTTTCGGTCTCTCGCGGCTCCGGCTTCGTCTGAACCTGCTGCTTTTACGGTCGCGGTCAGCGCTGGTGCTGCGTCTCTTTTTGATGATACGTCCAAACTGGTCTCTGGGCGGACTCCTGCTCCTACTCCTGGCCCTACTCCTACTCGGACTCCGGCTCCTACTTCTGCTCCGGCCATATTTACGCTGAGTGTCTCCGTAATCCCGTCTGCCAATACTGGTCTTGCTGTCCTGCGTTCTAAGATTTTTCACCACGGCCTTCAGCTTGTCGGTCGTCTCTGGTTTTTCTTTTCTGAAAAGTCAGGCAGGCTTATTAGAATAATGTCACATAATTTGTATTTCTATACATCCTGTTTGGATGCCAATGTGTCATTAAGTCAGGTTACAAATGTAACCATCTATATTTACACGTAAATAGGTAAATATTTGAATTCTATAAGAAGAAGAACTCTCTGGTAATATTCATGTTCGACCATAACATTAATAAAAGTCATTACTCACTCAGTGTCTTCTGTTTTGGCCAGCTTGATGGTCATCTAGCAAAATAATACGCATTTTAGACAAGGTTAGAAAAAGAATGATCTCATCCAACGTCTGGTCACAAAAAGGCTTCATCGTTTGTTAAATGCACACAACACTACACTATAAAAGCAACACACAGCTCTAAAATCATTCCGAAAATATATTATCCCTAATTAAAATCACATGGAAGTTGATGTATAAATATTTTGCAAAACGAACAGACAACAATATAAAATCTGCAAAGACAAGTCAACAAAAATGTTGCCATGCGAGAATTCTGTAACTTCAAACTTTAAAAATGAATCAACCCAAAAACAGAAGCCTGGTAACTAAATATAGATCCTCCTCACCTTCCCTTTATTTGTCCCGACGCCACCCAGCTTACGAACGGGGAGGAACACACTCTCGGTGAAGCGCTTGATCCTGATGGCCTGGTTCCCACCGTCTGCCGTCTCATGCTTTGAGAAACAACAGAAGAATGTTTTTACACACAACATGTCAAGAGAATGTTGAAGACAGAGTTTGTTATTCAAATCAGGACACCATCGGAAACTACCGGAGACGAACTCTACGGGATATATGCCGTTAGAACAAAGGGTGTTGAAGGACTGTTCACTTACACATCAGAAGGAAAATAAGAGGAAAACCAAGGAAGAGGATAAACAGGGACTTTGAAGGTCCAGAGGAGGATAAACAGGGACCTTGAAGGTCCAGAGGAGGATAAACAGGGACCTTGAAGGTCCAGAGGAGGATAAACAGGGACTTTGAAGATCCAGAGGAGGATAAACAGGGACTTTGAAGATCCAGAGGAGGATAAACGGGGACCTTGAAGATCCAGAGGAGGGTAAACGGGGGCCTTGAAGGTCCAGAGGAGGATAAACGGGGACCTTGAAGATCCAGAGGAGGGTAAACGGGGGCCTTGAAGGTCCAGAGGAGGATAAACGGGGACCTTGAAGGTCCAGAGGAGGATAAACGGGGACCTTGAAGGTCCAGAGGAGGCTAAACGGGGACCTTGAAGGTCCAGAGGAGGGTAAACGGGGACCTTGAAGGTCCAGAGGAGGATAAACGGGGACCTTGAAGGTCCAGAGGAGGATAAACGGGGACCTTGAAGGTCCAGAGGAGGGTAAACGGGGACCTTGAAGGTCCAGAGGAGGGTAAACGGGGACCTTGAAGGTCCAGAGGAGGGTAAACGGGGACCTTGAAGGTCCAGAGGAGGATAAACGGGGACCTTGAAGGTCCAGAGAAGGATAAACGGGGACCCTGAAGGTCCGGAGGAGGGTAAACGGGGAACTTGAAGGTCCAGAGGAGAGTAAGCGGGGACCTTGAAGGTCCAGAGGAGGGTAAACGGGGACCTTGAAGGTCCAGAGGAGGATAAACGGGGAACTTGAAGGTCCAGAGGAGGGTAAGCGGGGACCTTGAAGGTCCAGAGGAGGGTAAACGGGGAACTTGAAGGTCCAGAGGAGGGTAAGCGGGGACCTTGAAGGTCCAGAGGAGAGTAAACGGGGACCCTGAAGGTCCAGAGAAGGATAAACGGGGACCTTGAAGGTCCAGAGGAGGGTAAACGGGGACCCTGAAGGTCCGGAGGAGGATAAACGGGGACCCTGAAGGTCCGGAGGAGGATCAGGACTCACCGGGACCACGCTGAACTCGACCTTCTCGTTCAGCTCCAGTCTCTTCTTCTCGATCACCTCCGACATATGGAAGTAGAGCTGAGGGTTCTGAGCACACTTGATGAGTCCGGAGGCGTGAGAGAACTCGATCACGATGCCCTAGTCGGAGGAAACAAACATGAATCCGGCTGCTCGTGACCTCCTTCTCGCCGCTGGCTGAAAAGACTTACGTGTCGACGCTGTTCGATGGACTCCTCGAAGGAGTCGGGGAGAATCTCCACGAAGGTGGCTCGTTCCTCTTTGGTCTCTCCGTGGGTGGCAATGTTGAAGCGTACCTTCACAGATGAGAACGTGACATAAAGAACTTTACATGCAGTGACTTACTGAAGGCTGCTGGACACTTTCATTACGAACACAAAACCCTGAGGAATCATCTTGTTCCCACTCGTCCGCTCATATCAGTTATTAACACAACGCATCGTATTCTTCTTCTATATTCTGAGCAATGGGCAGCAAACCTAAACATGTCGACATTACTTATAGAATATTATAGAATATCCAGAATGCATCTGTGCTCTTCATTTGCTAACGGCTCTTTTATCATGCTAACGGCTCTTTTTTCAAAATAAACAAGCTAACGGAACTTTTTTCATGCTAACGTTTTTTCTATTCTCATGTTTTAAAACTTTTTAAAAGGGTATTTTAAAGTCATATGGCTTCGCGTGAGATGCTCTTAACATCGGGTGCTATTCTTTCAGAGTTTAGATGTTTTTACTCGAAGCGTTCAGGGTGTAAAACTCAAATCCTGTGTTGTACAATGACAATAACTGCTCTGAATCACGAAGATCCTAACTAACATTGACTATCTTTCAGTATTTCCTAACGGCCACCTTGTCTCCGTCCAGCATGGTGGCGGTGCTCAGCAGGTCGTTGGGTCCGAAGGGAAGCAGCTTCTGTTGACCGTCGATGGTCATCACCAGTCGACCCATCTCCGGGTCCGGTTTCACTGCTGCAGCTGGAGACGCCTGCAGGTTCTCCTTCACCTCCTCCACCTCCACCTTTTTCATCTCCACATTTCCCTCCTCTCCTTCTGGTTTGCCTTCCGCCTCCTCCTTCTCATCTTCATCCATTTTCTCCACTTTGACTTTGACCTGCAGGAAAGAAGACATTTAGTTTATGGCTGAAGAAACGGACTAAATAAAAACATGTGGAGTGGTTGTTCTGTGCACCTGGGGCAGTCGTCCACCTCCTTGTTGGTCCTTCTTCACCTCGGGCTCCTTCTTGATCTCCTTACGTGGATATTTGGAAATGGCTTTGAGGACGGTGCCTTGGAATCGCTCCTTGCTGATGTCGTCCAGCGTGTCGGGGTTCCTGACTCTGACGCCGAGTGGCGTCCACTGAGAGGAGGAAACACTCAGCTTGTTAAGTAGAGAAACAGATGCTCGTTGGTTTCATTCTCAGCAACTACTGAACGCCAGTAAGAACTTCACTGATGTTAAACTAAACAGACGTGGTCCTTTAAGGCTCATGTGAAACGAGCCTCTACGTCAGAAACACTTTGTTTTACGTTTGTTCCTTGGGAGAGATTTTAAACTACAAATACTGTATTTACCCCCTAACCTTCTTCTCTTTCTCCACATGGAATATGAACTTCAGATAAGAAAAGAAGAACATGTGTTCTAGTAATGCAAACACTGCTGATACAGTGAAATAGATTCAAGCTATAGAGGAGTTACAGAGCTCATAACATTAATTTTTCTTATGATCCATGAATTAGATCATAGATTTAAATCCTGGATCCCAAAAGGTAGAACTACATTCTATCAGCGATGAGTTTCACAAAGCATTAAAAATCATACTCAACGCTGACCTGCAATGTTACACAGAAGAATACATGTTTCAATAAAATAATAAAAACACTGGTTGTTTTTCTCACTTTGTAAACATAAAAACTAAGAAATAAAATCACTTTTCTTACTTTGCATTTGGCTGCTGCCAACGCCGCCGACACCTCCTCCCTCTTCTTCCTCTCCACCTCTCTCCGTCGCTCCTCCACCTCCTCCTCCCTCCTCTTCCTCTCCTCCTCCTCCTGTTTCCTCCTGTCCTCCTCCTCCCTCCTCTTCCTCTTCTCCTCCTCCTCCCGTCTCTTCTGCTCCTCCAGGATCTGGTCCTCGACCCTCTTCGTCCTCAGCAGCCTGATGGCTCTCTTCTCTGACTTCACCTGCGGGATCAGAAGGAGGGGAGCCGGCAGGATGTGAGAGCCGGTCACTTCCTGTGGGTGTCGCCCAGCAGCTGTCCGTCACACTCACCATGGCGACCGTGAACTCCACCTCCTTGTGGATGTCGCTGCTGTTGAACTTGATCTCGCTGAAGTTCTCACAGATGTCAAAAGGAAGCTCGCCGTGCTCCTCGGAGTTGACGATTCCTTCCTCTGGACCCAGAAAGGTGACGATGGCCTGAAACACAGACATGAGGGTTCACTCTTCATCACCAGGGAGGAAGAGCAGACATGAGGGTTCACTCTTTATCACCAGGGAGGAAGAGCAGACATGAGGGTTCACTCTTTATCACCAGGGAGGAAGAGCAGACATGAGGGTTCACTCTTCATCACCAGGGAGGAAGAGCAGACATGAGGGTTCACTCTTCATCACCAGGGAGGAAGAGCAGACATGAGGGTTCACTCTTCATCACCAGGGAGGAAGAGCAGACACTGAAGCGGCGGAGGCGGCTACCAGCTCTCTCTTCTCCTTGGTGTAGCTGAAGGTGAAGGGGATCTTGGGCTTGATGTTGGCCGCTCTCCTCTTTCCGGTAACGACGTCCACCAGCAGGTTGATCAACACGTGGTCGTTCTTCAGCAGCGTGACGCCGCAGTCCCGGTGGTCGAAGGTCACGTTGGTCTTGAGGGGGCCGATGTTGGCGTGGATCTGACCCGGGTAGCCCTGCATGTTGGGCTGAGAGGAACCAGGGAAACCAGTTACAGCCCATCACATACCTACGTTCTCCCCCAAACACGGACATGACATCATCGTCATTATCATCATCATCGTCAGAGAGGTTATGGAGGCTTTACATGCAGTAGATTCAGACCATGATGTACATCAATATTAACTATTATGGGTCTTTAAGTCGGTCCTCTTCGTCTACAAGAAACACAACGAAGAGATGGCGTCTCTCCTCTAACGAAGAGATGGGGCGTCTCTCGTCTAACGAAGAGATGGGGCGTCTCTCGTCTAACGAAGAGATGGGGCGTCTCTCCTCTAACGAAGAGATGGGGGTCTCTCCTCTAACGAAGAGATGGGGGTCTCTCCTCTAACGAAGAGATGGGGCGTCTCTCGTCTAACGAAGAGATGGGGCGTCTCTCCTCTAACGAAGAGATGGGGGGGGTCTCTCCTCTAACGAAGAGATGGGGGGTCTCTCCTCTAACGAAGAGATGGGGGGTCTCTCCTCTAACGAAGAGATGGGGGTCTCTCCTCTAACGAAGAGATGGGGGGTCTCTCCTCTAACGAAGAGATGGGGGTCTCTCCTCTAACGAAGAGATGGGGCGTCTCTCCTCTAACGAAGAGATGGGGGTCTCTCCTCTAACGAAGAGATGGGGCGTCTCTCCTCTAACGAAGAGATGGGTCTCTCCTCTAACGAAGAGATGGGGGTCTCTCCTCTAACGAAGAGATGGGGGTCTCTCCTCTAATGAAGAGATGGGGCGTCTCTCCTCTAATGAAGAGCTGGGGGTCTCTCCTCTAATGAAGAGATGGGGCGTCTCTCCTCTAATGAAGAGCTGGGGGTCTCTCCTCTAATGAAGAGATTGGGGGTCTCTCTAATGAAACAATGGGGCGTCTCCTCTAAAAGCACTTCCCTGAGGAGCAGAGTTCAGCCTCCTCACCGTGGGCTCTATGATTGGCTGGCTGACGATGCCCTCGTACAACTCCATGTCCAGCTTCATGTTGACGCCCAGTTCCGGCCGGACGCCGGCCTTCCCATTCAGCCACAAGTCCTCGTCACCGGCCGCGGTGTGGGCGGCCTCCTCCTCGGCGGCGGCCGTGGCTGCAGACAGCGTCAGGAGGAGGAGCTCTTTCACCCGCCGGATCCTGATGGCCCGCTTCCCCGCCCTCAGCTGGGGACGAACCAACAGACTCCGCTTCAGAACAAACTCTGACCGGAAGGTCGCCGTGACAGGAAGTGAAAAGGTCTTAGACGCGCTCCTCACCGTGGTGACGGTGAACTCGACCTCCTCGTTGACGTCCTCGTCGGTGAACTCGATGTCGCTGAAGTTCTCTCTGACGTTGAAGGGAAGCTCGCCGTGTTCGTCACACTTAATGACGCCTTCGCTGTCCTTCAGGCTGACGATGACTCCCTGAAAGAGAAACATGGACTCAGAGACTGATCCCGAGCCTCCAGGACATAAAGACCTGTGATGAATGTCATGTCTGAATACATCTAGATGTGTGAAAACATGGTGTCAGTGTCTGACCGTCTCCCGGGTCTCGGTGGTGTTGCTGAAGGTGGAGGGGATTTGGGGTTTGATGTTCGTGGCCCTCCTCTTCTCGCTGACGATGTCGGTCAGCAGGTTGATGAGCACCTGGTCGTTCTTCAGCAGCGTCACCGTGCTGTCCTTCCTGTCGAACGTCAGGTTGGTCCTCAGCGGCCCAATGTCCACGTGCACCTGACCCGGGTACTGCCGCTCGCCGGGCTGCAGACCGGCCACAGGGAGGGGTCAGCGACAGGAAACAGGAAGGGTCAGCGACAGGAAACAGGAAACAGGAAGGGTCAGCAAAAGGAAACAGGAAACAGGAAGGGTCAGCGACAGGAAACAGGAGGGCGGGCGGCGTCTGAACTGACCTGAGGCTCGGCGATGGGCTGACTAACCACCGCCTCGTAGATCTCCGTGTCCACGTTCTCGGTTCCACCAGGAGCCACTTTCACATCCGTCGCTATCGATCCGTTCTGCTTCCAAACACAAAGAAAATACAGAGTCACAAGGTCGTGGAAGCTTCAAGCCTTCACCACCAGAGCACAGCGTCTGCCTCTGAGCAGCCTCACCTTCTCCTTGCAGGCGGTGAAGTGAACTCTGACCCCGGGCGTCATGGCTTTCGGGTTTCCAAAGAAGGCGGCGAAGCTGAAGGTGAACTTCTCCAGATCTTCTCTCTCGATGTAGCCGAAGGAGGGCTGAGGATCAGAGACAGACGGACTCAGATTACGGTCTGGATCTGGATTCAGAGGGAATCGGTTAGACCCCCGCTAAGACAGACTCGTCCCTCCAACAGAGACAATACTGTTCTTTCTTATGAAATCCATAAATATCCAAACGACAACGTGTAGACATTTCTGAGGCAGAAGAAACAACGTGGCTTTATCTCTGGATCAGAACACCAGGAGTCCCGTTACCCCGATGAAGGAGATGATCCCGGTGGACCTGCCAGGAGGAGGCCTGAGGACACAAACACACCGCCGTCAGAGACAAGAAGAGGACACGAGACAAACTCCAGCTTCTCACCAATAACTTACTTATCAAACATGCGTTTCCCCAGGAGACCCAGAGCCCTGTTGGTCTTGGTGGGATCAGGTCTGGGTTTCGGGGTGGCGGCGGGGTCAGCCGCCGGTGCCTTCGTGACGGACGGCTCCTCGGTGGGATTCTTAGTTTCCCCCGGAGTCGACTCGGCAACCGGAGCTGAGATCAAGGCTTTGATCTGAAAAACACAGACCACATCGACACGGGATCCTGCTCAAGACCTGGACTCAGTAAAACCTCAAGACCAGTAGGACGGTTTCGAGGATCTGGTTGTTGGTTAAACCTGAAGACCAGTAGGACGGTATAGAGGATCTGGTTGTTGGTTAAACCTGAAGACCAGTAGGACGGTTTAGAGGATCTGGTTGTTGGTTAAACCTGAAGACCAGTAGGACGGTTTAGAGGATCTGGTTGTTGGTTAAACCTGAAGACCAGTAGGACGGTTTAGAGGATCTGGTTGTTGGTTAAACCTGAAGACCAGTAGGACGGTATAGAGGATCTGGTTGTTGGTTAAACCTGAAGACCAGTAGGACGGTTTAGAGGATCTGGTTGTTGGTTAAACCTGAAGACCAGTAGGACGGTTTAGAGGATCTGGTTGTTGGTTAAACCTGAAGACCAGTAGGACGGTTTAGAGGATCTGGTTGTTGGTTAAACCTGAAGACCAGTAGGACGGTATAGAGGATCTGGTTGTTGGTTAAACCTGAAGACCAGTAGGACGGATTAGAGGATCTGGTTGTTGGTTAAACCTGAAGACCAGTAGGACGGTTTAGAGGATCTGGTTGTTGGTTAAACCTGAAGACCAGAAGATAAACTGGGTGTGTTGAAACCTCATCCTGGTACAGGGACCAGGTCCATAACGCTACTCACCCACTCCGGCTGATCAGGCGGTGGGTTGAGCATCGCCTCCTCCACCACGGGCTGAACACAGAGAGAATCTCATCAATCACCTCTCTGATACGATCAACAGGTAAACTGGAGGGGGGGGGGCTCACCTGTCCTGTCCAGCCAGGGGGGGGGAAGCTCAGGTAGCCCAGAGGAGGCACGCAGGCTGGAGGGGGGACGGGCACCGGTCCGTAGGCCACGGGGTCCGGAGGAGGAACCGGTGGGACGGGCAGCACGGGTCCGGGTGGACCAGGCTCGGGCCCCCAGCCAGGGGGCCCCCAGCCCGGAGGAGGTCTCCAGTCCTCGGGGTGGGGGGGTCTCCAGTCGTCCGGGTGAGGGGGTCTCCAGTCCTCAGGGTGGGGGGGTCTCCAGTCGTCCGGATGAGGGGGTCTCCAGTCGTCCAGGTGAGGGGGTCTCCAGTCCTCAGGGTGGGGGGGTCTCCAGTCCTCGGGGTGGGGGGGTCTCCAGTCATCTGGGTGAGGGGGTCTCCAGTCCTCGGGGTGAAGCCCCCAGCCCGGCGGTGGCGATGGTCCTCTCGGTCCCCACCCTCCGGGCTCTCTCGGCCCCCACCCTCCGGGGGGAGGGGGCCCCCACTCCTCGGGCGGTAGGGGCCATCCACCGGGCGGCGGAGGGCCCCAGTCTTCCGGGTGTGGTGGACCCCAACCTCCCGGTGGAGGGGGACCCCAACCCCCCGGAGGCGGAGGACCCATGTCCAGGGGTCCCATGGGGGGCCCCATGGGGGGCCCCATAGGGGGCCGGGGCCGCGTGGGGCCCATGTCCTCACCGGGACGAGGTAGGAAGCGACGGACTGAACTCACGAAGACGTCGGTTAACTTTCATAAACTCATATATTTATATTTAACATCAGCTGAGAACGGAACGAACACAGAGACGAGCTGAAGGGATGATGGGTCGTCTTCTTCTCCTTCTTCTTCTTCTTCTCCTCCTCCTCCTCCTTCTTCTTCTTCTCCTTCTCCTCCTGCTGCTTCTTGTTTTTCCTGCTTCTTCTTCTTCTTCTTCTTCTTCGTGGGTTTTAATGGCAGACAAGGCGCCACAGCGCACTGTGGTGGAAACAGTCACTGCATCTTATACATCTCCTGATGAGGATATATAAGATTAAATATAAATATAATAAACTCAGTCGCTTAATATAAATAATAAAATAAACTCAGTCGTTTAATATAAATATAATAAAATAAACTCAGTGTCGTTAAATATAAATATAACTATAATAAACTCAGTCATTAAATATAAATATAATAAAATAAACTCAGTCGTTAAATATAAATATAATAAAATAAACTCAGTCATTAAATATAATAAAATAAACTCAGTGTCGTTAAATATAAATATAATAAAATAAACTCAGTGTCGTTAAATATTAATATAATAAAATAAATTCAGTGTCATTAAATATAAATATAATAAAATTAATTCAGTGTCATTAAATATAAATATAATAAAATAAACTCAGTTATTAAATATAAATATAATAAAATAAACTCAGTGTCGTTAAATATAAATATAATAAAATAAACTCAGTCATTAAATATAAATATAATAAAATAAACTCAGTCGTTAAATATAAATATAATAAAATAAACTCAGTCATTAAATATAAATATAATAAAATAAACTCAGTGTCGTTAAATATAATAAAATAAACTCAGTCATTAAATATAAATATAATAAAATAAACTCAGTCGTCCTGCAGCAGAAAAAGCTTTTATTTAGTTTGATGCTGAAGTCGCTCGACTCCGACAGAGAAACCAGAAGAACTTTATAGAACATCAACAAACAGGAAGCCGATACCAGCTGGACTCAGACCAGACCCCCATCTCAGGGTCTGGACCGAGCTGAACTCAGACCCCCATCTCAGAGTCTGGCCCGGTGGCCCTGTGGCCCCGTGGCCCGGTGGCCCTGTGGCCTGATGGGTTATTGCAGTGATACTTCAGAGGCTCCTACAGAAACTCTTTCTCTTGATGCTCAGAAACATCCGACTCTACAAACACGTAAAAAAAGCTCATGTGAAATCAGTTGAATATTTTCTATTGGTCATAAAAATAAATCAAGGCGAGCGTGAGACGAACCAGGAACTCCGGATGGATCCTTTAACACTCTGTTCTGTGAAGGACCCCAAAGCAACAAGGAGCCTTCATCAGCAACCAAACCAGGACCGGGTCAGAACCGGGTCCAGGACCGGGTTCAGAGCCAGGTCCAGGACCGTGTTCGGAGCCGGGTCCAGGACCAGGTTCAGAGCCAGGTCCAGGACCGGGTTCAGAGCCGGGTTCAGAGCCGGATCCAGGACCAGGTTCAGAGCCGGGTCCAGGACCGAAGCGGTTCAGTCCAGAAGAGGAAACTGCGAGGAAAAGTAAAGTTTTCCATAAAATCACAGAAACTAAATCGGAACTCTGCTATTTAAATCCAAACGTCTCAAAGTAAAAATCCTCATTTCTAACTGGTTTTAACTGTTTTAACTGTTTTAACTGTTTTTAAACCAGTTTTAACAGTTTTTGAACTGTTTTTAAACTGTTTTTAAACGGTTTTTAAACTGTTTTTTAACTGTTTTAAACCGGTTTTAAACCGTTTTAAACCGTTTTAAACCGGTGTAACCTGTTTTTTAACTGTTTTAAAATGGTTTTAACCAGTTTTAAACCAGTTTAAACTGGTTTTAATCTGGTTTCAAACTGTGTGTTTAAACTGGTTATGACCTTGTTTCGAAGTGGTTCAAACAGGCTTCTAAACTAAAACTAAACAGAACTCATATCATGACTTTCATATCAGAATTGACTTAGTATTTATAATTTATACTCATAATTTAACTAACTAAGATTTGTTTGTCTCAGAATTTAAATATTAAACTCAGAACAGTTTTTTCTTCATGTGACCCTCGTCTCGTTCCGTACTTTGATTTTATGAAAACATAGAAGGTGAAATACAGGAAGTGGAAAGCGAGTGCAGCAGTGTTGGCGGTGGGGGGGGGTTCAGGTGAAGGAGGACGTCCCTCCTGAGGGGGCGGGGCCAGGGCGGGGCCCGCCCCCCCTCTGGAGCCGGTTCAGTCAAAGGGGCTGAAGTCCCTCTCCAGGTTCTCGGACTCGTCGTCGTCGGAGAAGAAGTCGTCCTCGTCGATGTCGTCCTCGTCGTAGTCCTCGTGCCACTCGGGGACGTACTCTTCGTCGTACTCGTCGTCCTCGTCCTCCGCCTCCTCGCCGCCCTCCTCACCGGCCTGGTTGTTGTTGTCCGAGTCTCCGGACTCCGACCTGAGAAACAAACAGATTGTTGTTTTTAAATATAGATGTTTTCTTTTTGTTGTAGCTACAATGAGACCGTTAATCAATCAGAAGGAAAATACAGCAGAAGAAACTTTCTGACTCTTTTTATTCCTGGATTGTTTTCATCGTTTTCTATATCACTTTGAATGTATTTAATAATTCATTTTGAAGTAAAGAAATCAGGTAATACAAACAAAAAAACAACTGCAAAGAACACATGCACATAACAACACTGATAATAATAATACTAATAACAATAATGATAACAATAGTGACAATAACAATACTAATAATGATAAAAATAGGAATCTGCTGTTTCCATAAATAATTGATTAACTTCTAAAACCCTGCTAGAGCCTCCATCGGCTCTACAACACTTTACGACTTTACTCTGTAAAATTCAGAATTTATTCTCGAGGCATTTCGGTTCTCTGGTTCCAGAACCCCTGGTTCCCGGATCACTGGTTCCCGGATCACTGGTTCCAGGATCCCTGGTTCTAGGTACTCAGGTTCCGGTTTCTCTGGTTCGAGGTATTTCGGTTATCTAGTTCCAGGTACTCTGGTACCAGGATATCTGGTTCAGGGTTGTCTTATTTCCAGGTTCCCTGTTACCAGGGTCTCTGTTTCCGGGACCCCGGTTCTCTGGTTCTACAATCCCTAGTTCCCGGATCACTGGTTCCAGGTTATTTTGTTCCAAGTACTCTGGTTCAGGGTTGTCTTGTTTCCAGGTTCTCTGGTTCCAGGATCTCGGGTTCCAAATATCCCGGGTTCAGGGTCGTCTTGTTTCCAGGTTCTCCGGTACCAGGATCTCTGGTTCCAAGTTCTCTGGTTCTAGGTTATCTGGTTCCAGAATCTCTGGTACCAGGATCCCTGGTTCCAGGTACTCCGGTTCCGGTTTCTCTAGTTCGAGGTATTTCAGTTCTTTAGTTCCAGGTACTCTGGTTGCAGGTACTCTGGTACCAGAGATCCTGGTACCAGAGATCCTGGTACCAGGATCTCTGGTACCAGGATCTCTGGTTGGGTTTTCTGTTCTGGTGTCGTACTCACACTTTGTTGGCGTCCGTGTTGTTGGACAGGTTGGAGGCCTGAGTGGATTCTGGTTCCTGGCTGCTCTTGGACTGATAACCCACCCTGAAGTCCTGGAGCAGACAGAAACACAGAAAACTGGTACTGGAAGTAAACTGGTCTGGACTGGTGAGGCTAAACTGGTGGTTTGTATTGTCAAAATAATAATAATAAAACAATTATTACACAATACAGGGAGTTAGTTTAACGCTGGTTTTATACTGGTTTCAGCCCGTCTTCAGACTGGTTTTATACTGGTTACAGCCCGTCTTCAGACTGGTTTTATACTGGTTACAGCCCGTCTTCAGACTGGTTTTATACTGGTTACAGCCCGTCCTCAGACTGGTTTTATACTGGTTTCAGCCCGTCTTCAGACTGGTTTTATACTGGTTACAGCCCGTCTTCAGACTGGTTTTATACTGGTTTCAGCCCGTCTTCAGACTGGTTTTATACTGGTTACAGCCCGTCCTCAGACTGGTTTTATACTGGTTACAGCCCGTCTTCAGACTGGTTTTATACTGGTTACAGCCCGTCTTCAGACTGGTTTTATACTGGTTTCAGCCCGTCTTCAGACTGGTTTTATACTGGTTACAGCCCGTCTTCAGACTGGTTTTATACTGGTTTCAGCCCGTCTTCAGACTGGTTTTATACTGGTTACAGCCCGTCCTCAGACTGGTTTTATACTGGTTTCAGCCCGTCTTCAGACTGGTTTTATACTGGTTCAGCCCGTCTTCAGACTGGTTTTATACTGGTCACCCCTCAGACTGGTTTTATACTGGTTCAGCCCGTCTTCAGACTGGTTTTATACTGGTTACAGCCCGTCTTCAGACTGGTTTTATACTGGTTTCAGCCCGTCTTCAGACTGGTTTTATACTGGTTACAGCCCGTCTTCAGACTGGTTTTATACTGGTTTCAGCCCGTCTTCAGACTGGTTACCTGGGTGGAGTGCTGCAGGATGGCCAGCAGGCGCTCCTGGATGCGTCGGATCAGTTCCAGTCCCGTGTTCAGGTGTTCTGGTTTCAGCAGCCGGACACAGGAGGCCAGGTCGGTACACTGCAGCAGAGTCTCCTCTGAGAACACAGACGGTACCAGTCAACACCAGTGAGACCAGTCCAAACAAGACACTGGGTTTAGGATAATGAGAAAGCCTCACCCAGCAGGATCTGCAGGGCGTTGGTGTGCAGGTCCAGGGCCTCCGTCTGCTGCTCCATCACGTCCATCTTCTCCGTCTCCTGGTTGTAGTAGCTGTAGACGCAGGAGTAGGCCAGCACCTGCAGACAGTGATGAGGGCACAATAAACCCATTTACAAGCGGCGCCAGCAGAGCTCCGTCAGCAGGAGGATCATCGATGACGATGCTGGTCTTACCTTACGGGCCTGAGCGAGGACTTTACAGGCGTCGATGACGAATGTCAAAGACTTCATCTGCAGAGCTTCGTTTATGGACGACACTTTGTTCTCCAGGTTGATCGCAAAGTCCTGCAACAGAAACCAGATTCCCTGAGACCTCTTCAGTGCTGCGGGATCTCATGTACGTAAACAGGGTTATAGTGGCCCTGCTTCACAGTAAAAATCTTCTTGTTGCTTCACAGTAAAAGTCTTCTCACTGCTTCACAGTAAAAGTCTTCTTGTTGCTTCACAGTAAAAATCTTCTTGTTGCTTCACAGTAAAAGTCTTCTTGTTGCTTCACAGTAAAAGTCTTCTTGTTGCTTCACAGTAAAAGTCTTCTTGTTGCTTCACAGTAAAAGTCTTCTTGTTGCTTCACAGTAAAAGTCTTCTTGTTGCTTCACAGTAAAAGTCTTCTCGCTGCTTCACAGTAAAAGTCTTCTCGCTGCTTCACAGTAAAAGTCTTCTCGTTGCTTCACAGTAAAAGTCTTCTTGCTGCTTCACAGTAAAAGTCTTCTTGCTGCTTCACAGTAAAAGTCTTCTTGTTGCTTCACAGTAAAAGTCTTCTCACTGCTTCGCAGTAAAAGTCTTCTTGTTGCTTCACAGTAAAAGTCTTCTCGCTGCTTCACAGTAAAAGTCTTCTCGCTGCTTCACAGTAAAAGTCTTCTTGTTGCTTCACAGTAAAAGTCTTCTTGCTGCTTCACAGTAAAAGTCTTCTTGCTGCTTCACAGTAAAAGTCTTCTCACTGCTTCACAGTAAAAGTCTTCTCGTTGCTTCACAGTAAAAGTCTTCACAGTAAAAGTCTTCTTGTTGCTTCACAGTAAAAGTCTTCTCACTGCTTCACAGTAAAAGTCTTCTTGTTGCTTCACAGTAAAAGTCTTCTTGCTGCTTCACAGTAAAAGTCTTCTTGCTGCTTCACAGTAAAAGTCTTCTCGTGCTTCACAGTAAAAGTCTTCTTGTTGCTTCACAGTAAAAGTCTTCTTGCTGCTTCACAGTAAAAGTCTTCTTGCTGCTTCACAGTAAAAGTCTTCTTGCTGCTTCACAGTAAAAGTCTTCTCACTGCTTCACAGTAAAAGTCTTCTTGTTGCTTCACAGTAAAAGTCTTCTTGCTGCTTCACAGTAAAAGTCTTCTTGTTGCTTCACAGTAAAAGTCTTCTTGTTGCTTCACAGTAAAAGTCTTCTCACTGCTTCACAGTAAAAGTCTTCTCACTGCTTCACAGTAAAAGTCTTCTTGTTGCTTCACAGTAAAAGTCTTCTCACTGCTTCACAGTAAAAGTCTTCTTGTTGCTTCACAGTAAAAGTCTTCTCGCTGCTTCACAGTAAAAGTCTTCTTGCTGCTTCACAGTAAAAGTCTTCTCGCTGCTTCACAGTAAAAGTCTTCTTGCTGCTTCACAGTAAAAGTCTTCTCACTGCTTCACAGTAAAAGTCTTCTCGTTGCTTCACAGTAAAAGTCTTCTTGTTGCTTCACAGTAAAAATCTTCTTGTTGCTTCACAGTAAAAGTCTTCTCGCTGCTTCACAGTAAAAGTCTTCTTGCTGCTTCACAGTAAAAGTCTTCTCGCTGCTTCACAGTAAAAGTCTTCTTGTTGCTTCACAGTAAAAGTCTTCTTGCTGCTTCACAGTAAAAGTCTTCTTGTTGCTTCACAGTAAAAGTCTTCTTGTTGCTTCACAGTAAAAGTCTTCTTGCTGCTTCACAGTAAAAGTCTTCTTGCTGCTTCACAGTAAAAGTCTTCTTGCTGCTTCACAGTAAAAGTGACAACCCTTTAACATTTGTACGTTCATCTGATAATAAGAGCGCGGCTCTGGTGGGCCGAGCCGGAGTCGTACCTTGGCCTGGTGGTGGAAGGTGCATCGCTCATTATAATCCTGGAACTTCTTTTCCTGCCGCGCTGCTTTACTCACCTGGAACAACAAACAAGACGACAGAAGCCAGTCACACCTCTGAAATATCTCTTTTCTCTGGATTTTACACATTTTATTATCATCTGTTCTTCTTTGTAAAAATACTTTTGAGACTTTTTACAAGAGCTGAAGAGATAAAGTTGACTTAAACGGTTAAATACAGTCATGTATTCAACAGTGACATCATATATCAGCACGTGTGTTGATGATGTCATCACAAAGACAAGAAGATCGTTGAGGGGTGCCTTTCAGTCAGGTGACAGGAAGCTGTCCCAGCTGAGGTCATGTGACAGTGTGTGGACCAACCATGGCGGAGCAGTTGTAGTAATCTTTGTGTGTTGGTTTCCAGGGTTTCAGACACCGCCAGCAGAACCCGTGGTTACACTTGGCACAGGTCATACTGAGGACAGAGGGATAAACCATCATCAGGGACAGGTGAGGGACAGGTGAGGGACAGGTGAGGGAGAGGTGAGGGGCAGGTGAGGGGCAGGTGAGGGGCAGGTGAGGGAGAGGTGAGGGACAGGTGAGGGACAGGTGAGGGAGAGGTGAGGGGCAGGTGAGGGGCAGGTGAGGGGCAGGTGAGGGAGAGGTGAGGGAGAGGTGAGGGAGAGGTGAGGTGCAGGTGAGGGACAGGTGAGGGACAGGTGAGGGAGAGGTGAGGGACAGGTGAGGGACAGGTGAGGGACAGGTGAGGGGCAGGTGAGGGGCAGGTGAGGGGCAGGTGAGGGAGAGGTGAGGGAGAGGTGAGGGACAGGTGAGGTACAGGTGAGGTACAGGTGAGGGAGAGGTGAGGTACAGGTGAGGGAGAGGTGAGGGAGAGGTGAGGTACAGGTGAGGGACAGGTGAGGTGCAGATGGGGGACAGGTGAGGTACAGGTGAGGGAGAGGTGAGGGAGAGGTGAGGGAGAGGTGAGGTGCAGGTGAGGGACAGGTGAGGGACAGGTGAGGGACAGGTGAGGGACAGGTGAGGTACAGGTGAGGTACAGGTGAGGGACAGGTGAGGGACAGGTGAGGTACAGGTGAGGTACAGGTGAGGTACAGGTGAGGTACAGGTGAGGTGCAGATGGGGGACAGGTGAGGGACAGGTGAGGTACAGGTGAGGGAGAGGTGAGGGACAGGTGAGGTACAGGTGAGGGAGAGGTGAGGGAGAGGTGAGGGAGAGGTGAGGTGCAGGTGAGGGACAGGTGAGGGACAGGTGAGGGACAGGTGAGGGACAGGTGAGGTACAGGTGAGGTACAGGTGAGGGACAGGTGAGGGACAGGTGAGGTACAGGTGAGGTACAGGTGAGGTACAGGTGAGGTACAGGTGAGGTACAGGTGAGGTGCAGATGGGGGACAGGTGAGGGAGAGGTGAGGGACAGGTGAGGTACAGGTGAGGGAGAGGTGAGGGACAGGTGAGGTACAGGTGAGGGAGAGGTGAGGGAGAGGTGAGGGACAGGTGAGGGACAGGTGAGGTACAGGTGAGGTACGTACTGCAGGCAGCCTTCGTTCTTCTCGATCTGAGCCTGGCAGCTCGGGCAGCGTTTGGAGATGAGCTTGGCGAGGTGTTTGCTCTGAGCCTCCATGTTCATCCCTTCATAGTAGCCTCCATCATCCATCCACTGGGACATGTGGCTGCAGCTGGCTGGGTAGTGGGCCTGTGAGGGAGGGGGGGGGGTCAGAGACCTGCATACACATCTCAGACTGTGTGTGTGTGTGTGTGTGACCTCTGACCTCGGGGAAGTTGCAGCTGAAGCAGGAGGACCAGCAGCAGCTGGAGCAGGTCCCCATGCTGCCCATGTTCTCCTTACACAGGATCTGATCACAGCCCTGAGGGTTGGTGCACCACGTCAGGTTGGAGCAGCACTCCACGTAGCCTCTGAGCAAGGCACTCTCATACTGGGGGGGAGAGACGGTGGGGGGGGGGGGGGGGGTGTTGGTTCAGGTCCAGATTCACAGCGACATCATGAACTGCCTTACAGACTGAAGGGGGCGTTACCTTGGCGACGGTGTCCTTGTCGGTGAGGATGCTGAGGAAGAAGAGCGAGGTGGGCTGAGCCTGGCAGTCTGTGATGGGACAGTTACAGTTCATCACCAGGTTCTGCTCGATCCTCGCCGTCAGGTACTCCTGCCAGCACGACTGCAGCACACAGAACCAGTCAGCAAGAACCAGCCAGCAAGAACCAATAAACAGTGATCAATATGTGTGTGTCTTTCTCTGTGTGTGTGTGTGTCTTTGTGTGTCTTTGTGTGTGTGTGTGTGTGTCTGTGTGTCTTTGTGTGTGTGTGTGTGTGTGTGTGTGTGTGTGTGTGTGTGTGTGTGTGTGTCTGTGTGTGTGTGTGTGTGTGTGTGTGTGTGTGTGTGTGTGTCTGTGTGTGTGTGTCTGTGTGTGTGTGTGTGTGTGTGTGTGTGTCTGTGTGTGTCTGTGTGTGTGTCTGTGTGTGTGTGTCTCTTTGTGTGTGTGTGTCTGTGTGTGTGTGTGTCTGTGTGTCTGTGTGTGTGTCTGTGTGTGTGTGTCTGTGTGTGTGTGTGTGTCTGTGTGTGTCTGTGTGTGTGTGTGTGTGTGTGTGTGTCTGTGTGTGTGTGTGTGTCTGTGTGTGTGTGTCTGTGTGTTTCTGTGTGTTTCTGTGTGTGTGTGTGTGTGTGTCTGTGTGTCTGTGTGTGTGTGTCTGTGTGTGTGTGTCTGTGTGTGTGTGTGTGTGTGTGTGTGTGTCTGTGTGTGTCTGTGTGTGTGTGTGTGTGTGTGTGTGTGTGTCCCACCCTGCAGCAGTAGTGCATGCAGCTCAGAGAGGGGCCCGGCTCCGTGGGGGAGCTCCGGGGCCCCAGGCAGACCGGGCAGGAAGAGGCGGGGCTCTGAGGGTTGGAGGCGGGGCTCTGAGGGTTGGAGGCGGGGCTCTGAGGGTTGGAGGCGGGGCTCTGAGGGTTCCGGCTCTTGAGCCCGGCTGCCATGACGACGGCGTCGGGGTCGTCGGTGTAGCGCTGCACCAGCAGGTCCACGTTCCACCGGCAGTGGACCAGCAGGTGCTCGGCCCGGTCCAGGTCCAGACTCAGAGTCCCCGATACCTGAGAGGACACAGAGGACATCACCTGTCTGTCCCCTCAGAGGACATCACCACCTGTCTGTCCCCTGAGAGGACATCACCACCTGTCTGTCCCCTGAGAGGACATCACCACCTGTCTGTCCTCTGAGAGGACATCACCACCTGTCTGTCCTCTGAGAGGACATCACCACCTGTCTGTCCCCTGAGAGGACATCACCACCTGTCTGTCCCCTGAGAGGACATCACCACCTGTCTGTCCTCTGAGAGGACATCACCTGTCTGTCCCCTCAGAGGACATCACCACCTGTCTGTCCCCTGAGAGGACATCACCACCTGTCTGTCCCCTGAGAGGACATCACCTGTCTGTCTGTCCCCTCAGAGGACATCACCACCTGTCTGTCCTCTGAGAGGACATCACCTGTCTGTCCCCTCAGAGGACATCACCACCTGTCTGTCCCCTGAGAGGACATCACCTGTCTGTCTGTCCCCTCAGAGGACATCACCTGTCTGTCTGTCCCCTCAGAGGACATCACCTGTCTGTCCCCTCAGAGGACATCACCTGTCTGTCCCCTCAGAGGACATCACCACCTGTCTGTCCCCTCAGAGGACATCACCTGTCTGTCCTCTCAGGGGACAGACAGGTGATGTCCTCTGCATCTTGTATGTTTTGAGGTAAATGCTAAATAAACTGTACTTTATAGATCTTCTATAGTCTTCGACTACTCAAAGCTCTCTACATGACATTCACACTGATGGGAGGAGCTACCACGATGGGAGGAGCTACCACGATGGGAGGAGCTACCACGATGGGAGGAGCTACCACGATGGGAGGAGCTACCACGGTGGGAGGAGCTACCATGCAAGGTGCCACCTGCCCATGAGGACTAGCTAACATTCACACATCGTAGAACAGCTACAGGAGACATTTGTTTTGACTCTTCGCAGCTGTTTTGTCTCTCTGTAGTTGTTTTGAGTCTCTGTAGTTGTTTTGAGTCTCTTTGTAGTTGTTTTGAGTCTCTGTAGTTGTTTTGAGTCTCTTTGTAGTTGTTTTGAGTCTCTGTAGTTGTTTTGAGTCTCTTTGTAGTTGTTTTGACTCTTTTTTGACTCTTCGTAGTTGTTTTGACTCTTTGTAGTTGTTTTGAGTCTCTTTGTAGTTGTTTTGAGTCTCTTTGTAGTTGTTTTGAGTCTCTTTGTAGTTGTTTTGAGTCTCTTTGTAGTTGTTTTGAGTCTCTTTGTAGTTGTTTTGAGTCTCTTTGTAGTTGTTTTGAGTCTCTTTGTAGTTGTTTTGAGTCTCTCTGTAGTTGTTTTGAGTCTCTTTGTAGTTGTTTTGAGTCTCTTTGTAGTTGTTTTGAGTCTCTTTGTAGTTGTTTTGAGTCTCTTTGCAGTAATTTCATAACAAAGGTCAAACTGAACAGCGTTCGTCTCAGACATTATTATTATTATTATTATTATTATTATTATTATTATTGACTACAGACCTGCTGGACAGTCCTCTGCATCAGCTGCCGGACTTCCTCCTGCGTCATCGTGCGACCCATCGAGAAGAGGACCGCGTCCAGAACGCCGTCCTCCAGCCGCCGAGGAGCCGCCAGGCTGCAACACACAGCAGCTTTTAGAAGAGCAAGTCATCACGAACCATGCTGGAGACCAGACGCAACAGGACGAGGGGCGGAGCCTCGCCAGAGGGGCGGAGCCTCGCCAGAGGAGTGAGAGACTCAGGAGTGAGAGACTCAGAGGAGTGAGAGACTCAGGAGTGAGAGACTCAGAGGAGTGAGAGACTCAGGAGTGAGAGCTGGAGGAACTAAATGTAAACGCTTCATGCAATAAGGAGGAAAGACGAGAGGACCCTGAACACATCGGAGGAGAGCTGCTTCACGAGGTTAATAATAAATAATAATAATAAAATACTCTATTGTGAAACACATTCATACTTAATTTTAACTTTTACATAATCTAATTAATTTGTGAATAGAATTCATAGTTTGTATTTTATTTTATTTTATTATAATACTTTTATGTTCATGTGCAAAGTAATTCATTCAGAATTTCACATATATTACTAATAATTCTGGACATTTTACTGATTTAGTTTCCATTTAAAAGTTTATTTGGTTTAAATTAAAATTTTTATGCTTTATGGATATTTAAGTTAAATTAAACTCAAAAATCAGTCAACTAATGATCTTAATTATTCCAAAGAAGTCAAAAGACAACAAGCAAAGTTTAAATCTTCTTTATTTTCTCTTCGTAGAAAATTAGACATTTTACATTTAGTCTGTTTTGGAGGAATCACAGGACGCGACTTTAGTTTGGATGGGGCAGAAGGAGCTGAAGAACGTCACATTAATAATAATAATGATAATAATAATAAGAAGAAGAAGTGAACTCAGATCTGCTTCTATCTGACAGAACAGAAGCAACACTTTATTTCACAATCTGAAATGAACCATGTGGTTTGGTACCAAAAATAGAAAAGTAGAGTCTTTACTCAGCAGAACATTTCATAAGTATCAATATTCATTTACTTTGCAGGTCGTTGGCACCACATCACAGAATGTTTTCAGGGAAGCTCAGAGCGAGAGCAGGAGGAAGGCTTCTTAAAGAGACAGTACGCCAGGGGAGGAAGGCTTCTTAAAGAGACAGTACGCCAGGGGAGGAAGGCTTCTTAAAGAGACAGTACGCCAGGGGAGGAAGGCTGCTTAAAGAGACAGTACGCCAGGGGAGGAAGGCTTCTTAAAGAGACAGTACGCCAGGGGAGGAAGGCTTCTTAAGGAGACAGTACGCCAGGGGAGGAAGGCTGCTTAAAGAGACAGTACCCAGGGGAGGAAGGCTTCTTAAAGAGACAGTACGCCAGGGGAGGAAGGCTTCTTAAGGAGACAGTACGCCAGGGGAGGAAGGCTTCTTAAAGAGACAGTACGCCAGAGGAGGAAGGCTTCTTAAAAGAGACAGTACGCCAGGGGAGGAAGGCTTCTTAAAAGAGACAGTACGCCAGGGGAGGAAGGCTTCTTAAAGAGACAGTACGCCAGGAGAAGGCTGCTTAAAGACAGTACGCCAGGAGGAAGCCAAAACACGGAGGAAGGCTCTTAAGAGACAGTACGCCGGGAGGAAGGCTCTTAAAGAGACAGTACGCCGGGGGAGGAAGGCGCTTAAACACCAGGAAGGCTTCTTAAAGAGACAGTACGCCGGGAGGAAGGCTTCTTAAAGAGACAGTACGCCAGGGGAGGAAGGCTTCTTAAAGAGACAGTACGCCAGGGGAGGAAGGCTTCTTAAAGAGACAGTACGCCAGGGGAGGAAGGCTGCTTAAAGAGACAGTACGCCAGGGGAGGAAGGCTTCTTAAAGAGACAGTACGCCAGGGGAGGAAGGCTTCTTAAGGAGACAGTACGCCAGGGGAGGAAGGCTGCTTAAAGAGACAGTACCCAGGGGAGGAAGGCTTCTTAAAGAGACAGTACGCCAGGGGAGGAAGGCTTCTTAAGGAGACAGTACGCCAGGGGAGGAAGGCTTCTTAAAGAGACAGTACGCCAGAGGAGGAAGGCTTCTTAAAAGAGACAGTACGCCAGGGGAGGAAGGCTTCTTAAAAGAGACAGTACGCCAGGGGAGGAAGGCTTCTTAAAGAGACAGTACGCCAGGGGAGGAAGGCTGCTTAAAGAGACAGTACGCCAGGGGAGGAAGGCTTCTTAAAGAGACAGTACGCCAGGGGAGGAAGGCTTCTTAAGGAGACAGTACGCCGGGGGAGGAAGGCTGCTTAAAGAGACAGTACGCCGGGGGAGGAAGGCTGCTTAAAGAGACAGTACGCCGGGGGAGGAAGGCTTCTTAAAGAGACAGTACGCCGGGGGAGGAAGGCTTCTTAAAGAGACAGTACGCCGGGGGAGGAAGGCTGCTTAAAGAGACAGTACGCCAGGGGAGGAAGGCTTCTTAAAGAGACAGTACAACAGGGGAGGAAGGCTTCTTAAGGAGACAGTACGCCGGGGGAGGAAGGCTGCTTAAAGAGACAGTACGCCGGGGGAGGAAGGCTTCTTAAAGAGACAGTACGCCGGGGGAGGAAGGCTGCTTAAAGAGACAGTACGCCAGGGGAGGAAGGCTGCTTAAAGAGACAGTACGCCAGGGGAGGAAGGCTTCTTAAAGAGACAGTACGCCAGGGGAGGAAAGCTTCTTAAAGAGACAGTACGCCAGGGGAGGAAGGCTTCTTAAAGAGACAGTACGCCAGGGGAGGAAAGCTTCTTAAAGAGACAGTACGCCAGGGGAGGAAGACTTCTTAAAGAGACAGGATGCCAGGGAAGGAAGGCTTCTTAAAGAGACAGGACGCCAGGGGAGGAAGATTCTTAAAGAGACAGGACGCCAGGGGACAGGGAGGAAGACAAACAGGAAACAGGAGCTTCTCCTCGCGCCTGACCAACTAAATCAAGTTTAAACGAGTTGACCCTCAGAGGTCAGAGGTCACACCTGATGTCGTCCACGGCGGCGTCCTTCCCGATGTCGGCCTGGCTGAAGGAGAACTGGGCCTGGCCCTTCTGCGGCGTGGACGGGTCCTCCGGCAGGAACTCCACGATGTGCGGGTTGTCCTCGTTGCGGCGGACGCAGCCTTTGCTGATGACGTGCATGATGCAGGAGAGCACGTCGCCGGTGCTGCAGCCCAGCCGCCCGGCGCCCGGGGAGCCGGAGGCTTCCCGTTTCTGACAGGAGTCCAGCACCTGGGGGGGGCGGAGACACGAGGACCACGTCAGCCAACAGCTCAAAGGCAGAGCCTTGGAACTACACCTCCCATGATGCCGCGGGGCGAAGACACACCGACCTTGAAGACGAGGTTGTCGATGTGCATCTCCTTCTCCCGCTTCATGATGTGGACGATCAGACAGTAGATGTAGTTCCTCTTCCTCTCCAGCGTGCCGGCCGCGTCCTCGTCCACGTTCAGGTACGTCTGTCTGGGCAGCAGCTGCACGGACGCCGGGACGCCGTCCTCACTGAGGGACGCCACCTGCTGGTTCACCTGCAACACACCTGAGAGCAGACGGGTGAGTTAGGGGGGGGGAGGAGGAGGAGGAAGAGGAGGAGGAGGAGGAAGAGGAGGAGGAGGAGGAGGAAGAGGAGGAGGAGGAGGAGGAGGAAGAGGAGGAGGGAGGGAGGAAGAGGAGGGAGGAGGAGGAGAGAGGAGGGGAGGAAGAGGAGGAGGAGGAGGAGGAGGAAGAGGAGGAAGAGGAGGGGGGGAGGAGCAGGAGGAGGGAGGAGGAGGAGGAGGAGGAAGAGGAGGAGGAGGAGGAGGAGGAGGAGGAGGAAGGAAGGAAGGAGGAAGGAGGAGGGGGAGGAGGAGGAGGGGAGGAGGAGGAGCAGGAGGAGGAGGAGGAAGAGAGGGAGGAGGAGGAGGAGGAGAGGGAAGGAAGGAGGAGGAGGGAGGAGGGAGGAGGAGGAGGAGGAGGAGGAGGAGGGAGGGGAGGAGGGAGGGAGGAAGGGAGAGGAGGAGAGAGGAGAGGAGGAGGGGAGGAGGGGGGGAAGGAGGAGGAGGAGGAAGGAGGAAGGAGGAGGAGGAGGAGGAGGAGGAGGAGGAGGAGGAGGAGGGAGGAGGGAGGGAGGAGGAGGAGGAGGAGGAGCAGGAGGAGGGGGGGGGAGCAGGAGGAGGAGGAGGAGGAAGAGGAGGAGGAGGAGGAGGAAGAGGAGGAGGGGGGGAGCAGGAGGAGGAGGAAGAGGAGGAGGAGGAGCAGGAGGAGGAGGAAGAGGAGGAGGAGGAGCAGGAGGAGGGGGGGAGGAGGAGGAGCAGGAGGAGGAGGAAGAGGAGGAGGAGCAGGAGGAGGAGCAGGAGGAGGAGGAAGAGGAGGAGGAGCAGGAGGAGGAGCAGGAGGAGGAGGGGGGTCTGACCCTGGCAGGGCTCCTCCGGCTGGCTGCAGGTCAGAGGTCCTCCCTCTCCGATGAGCGGCAGCAGCGCGTGCAGCAGGACGGCTGCAGAGAGGCCGGTCGCCTGCAGCAGAGCCTCAACTGGAACCTCCTGCAGAGAGCGAGGGTCAGTGAACGCATCACCGCTGACTATACGTGATACACCATGTATCATGTTATATATCATACATCATGTTATACACCATGTATCATGTTATATATCATACATCATGTTATACACCATGTATCATGTTATATATCATACATCATGTTATACACCATGTATCATGTTATATATCATACATCATGTTATACACCATGTATCATGTTATACATCATGTATCATGTTATACACCATGTATCATGTTATACATCATGTATCATGTTATACACCATGTATCATGTTATATATCATACATCATGTTATACATCATGTATCATGTTATACATCATGTATCATGTTATACACCATGTACCATGTTATACACCATGTATCATGTTATACACCATGTATCATGTTATACATCATGTATCATGTTATACACCATGTATCATGTTATACATCATGTATCATGTTATACATCATGTATCATGTTATACATCATGTATCATGTTATACACCATGTATCATGTTATACACCATGTACCATGTTATACACCATGTATCATGTTATACACCATGTACCATGTTATACACCATGTACCATGTTATACACCATGTTATACACCATGTATCATGTTATACACCATGTTATACACCATGTATCATGTTATACACCATGTTATACACCATGTTATACACCATGTATCATGTTATACACCATGTTATACACCATGTATCATGTTATACACCATATCATGTTATACACCATGTATCATGTTATACACCATGTATCATGTTATACATCATGTATCATGTTATACACCATGTACCATGTTATACATCATGTTATATATCATGTATCATGTTATACACCATGTTATACATCATGTTATACACCATGTAACATCATGTTATACACCATGTTATACATCATGTTATACACCATGTTATACATCATGTTATACACCATGTATCATGTTATACATCATGTTATACACCATGTTATACACCATGTTATACACCATGTATCATGTTATACACCATGTTATACACCATGTTATACACCATGTATCATGTTATACATCATGTTATACACCATGTTATACACCATGTATCATGTTATACACCATGTATCATGTTATACACCATGTATCATGTTATACATCATGTTATACATCATGTTATACACCATGTATCATGTTATACACCATGTATCATGTTATACACCATGTATCATGTTATACATCATGTTATACATCATGTTATACACCATGTATCATGTTATACATCATGTATCATGTTATACACCATGTATCATGTTATACACCATGTATCATGTTATACATCATGTTATACACCATGTATCATAGTTATACACCATGTTATACATCATGTATCATGTTATACCATGTACCATGTTATACATCATGTTATATACCATTATATATATATATATATATATATATATATATATATATATATATATATATATATATATATATATATATATATATATATATATATATATATATATCTCGATATCGATATAGATAGATAGATAGATATCTATATCTATATATATATATATATATAGATATCTATATATAGATAGATAGATATCTATATATATCTATAGATAGATATCTATATCTATATATATATATATAGATATCTATATATAGATAGATAGATATCTATATATATCTATAGATAGATATCTATATATATCTATATCTATATCTATATACATATATATCTATATATATATATAGATATAGATCTATAGAATAGATCTATATCTAAATCTATAGATATATATCTATATCTATAGATCTATATATCTAGATATATATCTATATCTATAGATCTATATATCTATATCTATATCTATATCTAGATCTATATATATATATATATATATATAGATATATATATATATATATATATATATATATATATATATATATATATATATATATATCTATATATATATAGATATATAGATATCTCTGATATCACAGGTCACCTGGTGGCTGTTGAGCTGCAGCAGGATGAACATCTGCAGAGTGGAGACGTGAAGCTTCCAGAAGCCAAACTGAAGCTCAGCGTGACCGAGCCAAGTCCACTGGAGACGACGGGGCTTCCAGTGGCTGAGCCCGAACATGGCCTGACCTGAGACAGGGTATACTGGTTATACTGGTTATACTGGTTATACTGGGTATACTGGGTATACTGGTTATACTGGGTATACTGGGTATACTGGGTATACTGGGTATACTGGTTACACTGGTTATACTGGTTATACTGGGTATACTGGTTACACTGGGTATACTGGGTATACTGGTTATACTGGGTATACTGGGTATACTGGGTATACTGGTTACACTGGTTATACTGGTTATACTGGGTATACTGGTTACACTGGGTATACTGGGTATACTGGTTATACTGGTTATACTGGGTACACTGGGTACACTGGTTACACTGGTTATACTGGGTACACTGGGTACACTGGGTACACTGGTTATACTGGTTATACTGGGTATACTGGTTATACTGGTTATACTGGGTATACTGGGTATACTGGGTACACTGGTTATACTGGGTATACTGGGTATACTGGGTATACTGGTTATACTGGTTATACTGGGTATACTGGGTATACTGGTTATACTGGGTATACTGGGTATACTGGGTACACTGGTTACACTGGTTATACTGGGTACACTGGGTACACTGGTTGTACTGGTTGTACTGGTTATACTGGTTGTACTGACTGTGGGTGTAGAACTGGTGGACTGGTTACTGACTGACTGGTGGACTGGTTACTGACTGGCTGGTGGACTGGTTACTGACTGAGGTGACGGTTACGACTGGCTGGTGGACTGGTTACTGACTGGCTGGTGGACTGGTTACTGACTGGCTGGTGACTGTGGGTGGACTGGTTACTGACTGGCTACTGACTGTGGGTGGACTGGTTACTGACTGGCTGGTGGACTGGTTACTGACTGGCTACTGACTGTGGGTGGACTGGTTACTGACTGGCTGGTGGACTGGTTACTGACTGGCTGGTGGACTGGTTACTGACTGGCTGGTGGACTGGTTACTGACTGGCTGGTGACTGTGGGTGGACTGGTTACTGACTGGCTACTGACTGTGGGTGGACTGGTTACTGACTGGCTGGTGGACTGGTTACTGACTGGCTACTGACTGTGGGTGGACTGGTTACTGACTGGCTGGTGGACTGGTTACTGACTGGCTGGTGGACTGGTTACTGACTGGCTGGTGGACTGGTTACTGACTGGCTGGTGACTGTGGGTGGACTGGTTACTGACTGGCTACTGACTGTGGGTGGACTGGTTACTGACTGGCTGGTGGACTGGTTACTGACTGGCTACTGACTGT
Organism: Ophiodon elongatus; assembly: GCA_016806645.1. NCBI lineage: Eukaryota > Metazoa > Chordata > Actinopteri > Perciformes > Hexagrammidae > Ophiodon > Ophiodon elongatus. The sequence continues at coordinate 42,174 of JACSYO010002032.1, forward strand.
GGGTGGACTGGTTACTGACTGGTTACTGGCTGTGGGTGTAGAACTGGTGGACTGGTTACTGACTGTGGGTGTAGAACTGGGTGAACTGGTCCAGGTAGGAGCACAGCTGGTGTGGGAGGAGCTTGCTGGGCTGGTCCAGGAAGCAGAGGGAGGACACGGCCCAGCAGCGTGGAGACAGAACCAGAACCTGGAGCTCCGCCTCCTCCTCTGACTCCGCCCACTCCTCCTCCATCACCTGCAGAGACAACAGGAGGAGACACCGCGTCATGTTCCCGTCTCCAGAACCCAAAGAAGGCTGCGTGGGTTCTTGCCGACCTGGTCGTGGTCTTGCAGGCAGCGGTCCAGCTGCTGCAGGCGGTACAGGTGGAACTCCTGCTGCAGCTCCGCCGCCTCGCTCAGGTTCTTCAGCATCTGCTGAGGGAACCGGCTCGGGAAGCAGCTCCCGATCTGATCCACCACGGCGCTCTCCAGCCACACGTTGCCCCGCGCCAGCAGCCGGTCGCCCAGGTAGTACCTGAGAGGCAGAGCGGAGGGATTAGGGGGGCGGGGCCTCGGGGGGCGGGGCCTCGGGCCGGAGGCGCTCTCACCTGTAGAAGTGCTCGAAGGTGTTGGCGAGCTCCAGACCCGACAGGAAGAGCATCGGCTCCAAGAACTGCTGCAGACGCTCCAGAGTCGCCACGCCGCCCGACGCCTCGCCGCTCGCCTGGATGGTGGAGTCGATGTACTGGGAGAAGCGCTCGCTCACCTGGGGGGGGGCAGAGAGACGGGGGGGGGGCAGAGAGACGGGGGGCAGAGAGATGGGGCAGAAGGCAGAGGGGCAAGAGATGGGTGGGGGGAGCAGAGAGCGAAGGGGAGCAGAGAGCGGGCGAGAGATGGGGTGGGGCAGAGAGACGAAGGGGCAGAAGATGGTGGGGCAGAGAGAGCAGAGGCAGAGAGGCAGAGAGGCAGGGGAGCAGATGAAGCGGGGGCAGAGAGATGGGTGGGGGCAGAGGCAGGGGGAGCAGAGAGACGGGGGGCAGAGAGATGGGGGGCAGAGACGGGGGGGGCAGAGATGGGTGGGGGCAGAGAGGCGGGGGGGCAGAGACGGGGGCAGAGAGATGGGTGGGGCAGAGAGACGGGGTGGGGCAGAGACGGGGGAGCAGAGATGGGTGGGGGGCAGAGAGACGGGGCAGAGACGGGGGCGGCGAGATGGGTGGGGCAGAGAGACGGGGGCAGAGAGACAGGGGGCAGATAGACGGGGGGCAGAGAGAAGCGGGGGGCAGATGACGCGGGGGGCAGAGAGACGGGGGAGCAGAGACGGGGGGAGGAGCAGAGAGATGGGTGGGGAGCAGAGAGGAGGCGGGGGCAGAGACGGGGGGAGATGGGTGGGAGAGAGACGGGGGCAGAGAGATGGGTGGGGGCAGAGAGACGGGGGGCAGAGAGAGACGGGGGGCAGATGAAGGGGGGCAGATAGACGGGGGCAGAGAGACGGGGGAGGAGGCAGAGAATGGGTGGGGAGCAGAGAGACGGGCTGGGGCAGAAGACGGGGGGGGCGAGAGATGGGTGGCAGAGAGACGGGGGCAGAGATGGGTGGGGCAGAGAGACGGGGGCAGAGAGACGGGGAGCAGAGGCAGAGGGGGCAGAAGGCGGGGCAGATAGAGGCAGAGGCAGAAGACAGGGAGAGACAGGAGGCAGAGACAGGGGGGGGGGCAGAGAGACGGGGGGAGGAGGCAGAGAGACAGGGGGGGGGGCAGAGAGACAGGGGGGGAGGGGGCAGAGAGACAGGGGGGGAGGGGGCAGAGAGAGAGACACAGAAATCTGCATTGAGTTAAGCTTGTTTTATACTTGTGACGCCCTGGAATGAATTAATCAATCTCTCTCTAGCCTCCAGAGCAGGAGTGTCAAACTCATTTTAGCTCAGCGGCCACGGGGACAAAAATCTATTCTCAAGTGGGCCGGACCGATAAAATCATGGCATAATAACTTAAAAATAACGACAACTTCAGATTGTTTTCTTTGTTTTACTTAGGTCCAAAATAGTACAAGCACATTCTGAAAATGTACACAACACAAAAAATCCTCTTGACAAAACACTTCAGTTAGTTGAAAATTCGGAGGAAAAAATAGGTGCAATTTCAAGAACACAATGCTTCAATGATTGGAACTTAAACTTCGTCTCAGCGTGTCTACAAAGTCATTCAACTTTAAGTCACAGTCTATCTGGGATTGAACAAAATACGAAATAAATAAATAAAACAACTCTTCTAGGTATTAAATACCTCATTTGTCATTTCCAGATATTAATCCTGTGCAAACTCAACAAACCATAAAAACTGAGGTAGAAACTATTCAAGACGGTTGAGTTACTCTCTGCCATGTAAATTAAACTATTTATTGATAGAAAAATAAAAGCTGTGCAATGCATAAATAATTTCAACAAACCAAACTTATGAATTGAAATTTCTAACCTTATTACAGTAAATCACACACTGTTCATTTTCTTTAAATTTCCAGAGAAGACAATCATTTTCACAGAACTATATCAGGGTGCAGTATCTCATGCAGCATTTTAAGCAAAACACACAGCTTTCTTATTCACTTCCGTGAATAAATAGGAGGATGTCCATTTTTCTTGGAAAACTCTGCGTCCACTTTTCTCTTTTTTGACATTTTGGGGCAATGAGGGTGCCAAAGCACGTAATGTTCAAATTGGTCAGGCAGAATGACAAGCTAGCTCTGGACTGGCTGTAGCCTACTTGTTCAGCCGCAGTACAAACAGTTTAACAGAATTGCTATTGCGACATCCACCGGACACATTTAGAACAGCAGTTTCATTCATTGAACAATT